>JZLH01S0111796.1:15168-25465 GCA_001188425.1 Eucidaris tribuloides | reverse complement strand
ACGATACATGAAGCACAATCTAGCATAAGCATGATAAGCCAACATGGATAGACATGAGAAGTAAATTAATTTTCAATTCGCTACCAACACGCAAAACGTTCGCCAAGAAAGGGCCTCACTTATGGTAGATCAATGGAAATGTATTGGTGACTTATCGCTTCTGTCCTGTTAACGAATAAAACGCTCGCATTGCAACTTCAGAGCGTACGCGCTACGTATGGTTCGTACGTTTGGCATACGTCAATAAATTTTATGCATGCTTAAAATTTTTCAGCGTACGGAACGAACAACAACGTACTGTTGCATATTAAAACGAATAGCAACGACGTCACAATGATCCCCAAACGAACTGATAGCATGTGCCGACGAATGTCAAAATGTTCATTCGCAATGGATACGCAATGCCAATTCGTCATAGTGTGACGAGGCCTTAAAGCTTGGGGTGTATATGGCAACTAACTTAAATGGAAAATGGCAGGATTGGGAAAAAACCAAGTACACTATTCAAGGGTTTTGCTGTCCAAATTTCATGCTTATTACTTTTTATTAACAATCATTGTAACAAGCAAGTTTGTTGTATTGCTTGGTATTGGACCAATTTCTGTCACAGCACCAGAATAATTCAATACTGGTAAATGAATTCTGTTTCTCCACAAGTAAACAAATTCAAGACAAATCCTTCCAGCCAGGAGATAATGTATGCATTGGTATGTGTTTCCTGATTGGTTCTTGGGCCATTTTTCCCAATCATGTCAAAGCCCTTTAACAGTATGACAGTTTCAAGAGCCTATAAGCATGCCCGTTATCATGCCTAAACCTGTGAAAGAATGCTTCTCATAGCCCATGGTGATATATGGCCACTTAACAAGGCACTGCATTTTGCTATTAGCGAGATGAGAACGTTGAAAAGGACATCGCATCTAGGCCGTAACATTACACATTTTTCGCAGCAGTTGGACATGTGGCGGCGTCATTGAAGGTGACATTTTGGTAATCCCTGGAGACGAGCTTCACGTAGTGAACGTGGTTTGGTGACAGAGATCGAAGTGCGATTTCGTGGAGCTCACGACGGTGATTGGAGAGAGCGGTCATGTCACCGTTGGCCTTTAAGGTTTTAACCATCTTGCCACTCAAGCGTGGCTTCTCGTTAGCATTTCGGAAGCGGCGATCAGTGTCACAGATCAAAGTCTTGGAAATGTTGAAATTCAATCACTGCTCCAGTGACAGATATAGGCAGAAGGGTATGCATGTACATGTGACATTCACAGCTAATTACATGTGCATGGGTGTATGCAGGGGGGGGGGGGTTAGGAGGATCATACTCCCCACTCCCCCCCCCCCACCACCGCAGGTTTGGCAATTGCAATCACTGATCTAAATCATGATTTCGTTTTGAAAATTTTAGTGATTTAAATAACCTCTCCCCCAAAAATATAAAAGTTGTTGGTATATTCGGTACACTTTTACCACATACATGTATCTTGCTGTTATTTCATTGTGAAAACAGTCAAAACAATGATGATCATGACCCCCCAACAAGAAAAAATCCTGCACATTTCATTGTGAAAAGATACAAAAAATATATATGATGATGGTCCACCCAGAAAAAAATCCTGTATACACCCCTGACATAATACCAAATTTGATATTTGTATTATGGGTCTAATGAAACTCTTTGGCCCAAATTCACAAAGGTGGTTTAAAGGCACAGAATCTTGTTTGCATCCCTCCTATAGCACAGCAAAAATCACTCATACCCTTAGGCTATTTATGAAGGATATGTCTGTGAAATCTGAACCTCAGTTATAGCCAATATTTTGAAAAAATTTGCAAAAAAAACCTAACTGCTATTTAGTGTATTTTCTAGGCTAGGAATTTTCGTCTCCAGCAGACAATAATTCAAATCACAGTATAGTGGTCACTATAGGCCTAATTCCAATAAAACTAAGTTTCTACATATAGCTCCTATACTTTGCTAAAGTTTCTTGGATGGTATTATCTGCAATATACCAGTGCATTTACACAATGTTAATTTTTAGGCTTGCAAAAGAGATGCCCTTCGCTTTACTAATTCAGACATTTAATATGGAAAGCAGCTGTCCCTGATTCAAGAAAAGTTTGTCCCCATTAATTTTCCCGTCCCCCTTTATGAGTTAACATGATGGTAACAGTATGCAAAGAGATAGAACTCTGAACGGCATGCACTGTGACAGAATAGAACACTATGTACACGGTGGTTTCTAGTTCAAGTCCCACGTGTTACATTACGCTGCACAAGATTAACTAGGCCAAACCTGCGGACTCCCTGAATATTAAAAAAGTCCGCAAAGAGAATTCTCGCATGACCGCGGAATTTACCGAGATGCCCGCGTTCAGTGAAGTGGGACATACACCAATTCATGCTTCAGAGAGCGTAACACAAATAAGATCATCTCCGCCAAAAAAAAATGGGATTTCGTTATAATGCTGGTTCCAGATTTGCACCAAGAATTGATCGCGTAAGATCTCGTTTTGTTTGCCGCGATGGACGAAAACAAACACAACGTTCCATGGCTAGGGTGGTAAATGTCAATTACATGCTTATCATGGTATCTCGTATTCCTGCATTGTTTGACTTGTAACTGACACCATTAGCAGGTGAGCGTGCTGTATCACACTATAGTTTTCCTAGTGTTCTACTTCTCACATTGGCGTTCTGTATCCATAAGGTCACTGGGAAATCATCCCCCCACCCCTCCCACAACCAAAAAGAAAGGGGAGAGAGGAAAAGGAGGGATGGGCAAGTCAAACTTTTTTCTTTCATTTTATTTTAACACTTTACATGTCAAAAGACACCACAGTCAGATTGACTTTTTTTCTTAGCGGAGGTTAAGTCCCCCCCCCCCCCCGATACCCAGAATAGAATCACACTCTGCAGTACCATAATTATATGTTTTGAGGATGGAAGACTTTTCCAGATACTGTAATCAAATCTTAAATTTTCAAATATATGAACATCATAAAGAATTTACTTTTCAACAACGACAACACTTACATGTATGTGAAAGTATGAACCCTTTGGGGGCAACGGGCTTGTACAGAAGCCCAGAACATCCCTCACCCAGAAATGATTTTCTTCATTTATCCAGTTCACAATGTGTCCTTAATGGTACAGAGTCTTTTGTAGGCAATATGGTCTCAGTTCAGGTGAAAAGGTTAGCATATTTTCTGGGATTCGGTGGCAGCCATTCATCTCTGAATGTGTCATGTGCTGGGCTTCTGTACAAGCCCGTCATCCCCAAGGGGTTAACTAATCACACCATAACTTTGGTCTAAATGAAACAAATTACCTATTTTTGTTTCTTAATTGAACCTTTTCTTCTGTTTTACAGTACCCCTTGACTGCATCATTGCATCAAACATCAACAATCAAATTATTAAGTCTTCTTTTTTTTCTTTTTTTGTGATCAAGAACTTCTCCACACACTATTAACTCTTTACACGCTGAATTTATTCTGAGAGGATAATAATGACAATTGTTTTCATATTTTCTTTAAATTTTGCTTTATTTATAGCAATATTGAAAATGGTAAAGTTTTCATGGATGTTACCTAAGCACACCAGCTATATTTAAATGTCTCCTGTACAAAGGTGAATGAGAAAACTAATTATTACGATTGTTTAATTTAATTGTACGATTGGGCACACATGCATCATTCGCACGCAAAGGGTTAAAGCCCAAGTTTAGTTTTCGGGATTTTTTTTTAATTTGAAAGCTTTATGCCCAAAAGGTCATATCACACCGATTCTGAATGTCTTTCGTTTTTTCATAATTAATTATTGAAAAATCTCGGGGGGGGGGGGTACCCGAAGATTTTTCGGTACCCGCGAGATTTTCGACTACATTGTAGCATCCAAGGGTTAATAAGGTGTTACGATTATCTGAGTTATACCTCATCTGAAAAGCAGAGTCCGCTCTTTCTGACGAGGTATAACTCAGATAACCAATAAAGTGATAGGCTAACATTGTGGAGCTTCAATTTAAAAAATTGTCAAACTTTGATATCTCAGCTATAAAATAGTGTTTGAATGGACAAATAAACACCTTAGAATACAAAAGTTTGGAAATTTATGCTGCCACTGGCAAGATGTGAATGAATAAACAATTAATACTCGGGGCGAGTAAAAAATAGCCTAGGTCTACACACAGTAAGTCTATGGGAGGAAATGGACAGGTGAATCCAGTCAACTTACGATTTTCACTTTTTTAAAGCACTTAATAATCATTTTGAAATACAAATTTTCCAGGGCTTCATTTTTAGACCTTATCAAAGACACTGGTAGCATGGGGAATCATGTAGCTCAGATTTTTTTAACTGTGGTAAATGTTACCCAGTGGTTTTAACACCTTATTAACATTTGGATACTATAATGTAAAATATAGTCGAAAATCTCCGGGTACCAAAAAATCTCAGGGGTCCCCCCGAGATTTTTCATCACTTAATTTTAAAAAAAATGAAAGACATTCAGAATCTGTTATTGGTGTGATATGACCTTTGGGCATAAAGTTTTCAAATAACAAAAAAATCCCCAAAACTAAACTTGGGCTTTAATGCAGGGAGCAATAGCAAAAAAATATATGCTTTAAAAAAAAAAATGACTTTTTATAAGAATCTAGTAATGTCATGTACATGAGCAAGTTTTAGTGTATGGGCCTTGTATTACCTTGTTTTATGGTAGTACCCAATTTTGTAAGAAAATCAGAAACAAACAAAAAATCATACAAACCATACTCATACTTATAACTTGCAATATTCATAGTGTTAATCTCGCACGACCAGCTGCTCAAAACTGGGAGAAGTACACTGCATAACAAGTCAACAATAACAAATCTTATTATTTAGTTTAAAAAAAAAATGCTATCGCAGGAGGGATGAATGATAAGCAATGACACAAGAAGCTGTCAAGCGTAGGTCTACACACATAAAAATGGAAAATTGGTGCAGGAACACATAGACCATTATGAGATTATAAAATGAATCTTTATGAATTAATACATTTTTTCATCGGCTCACTGGAAACAGGGTTAATGTTCATAGACAATACATGGACATTAAGCCTTTTTTCCAGTGAGCCGACACTATGATATCTCCCTTGATTTTGCACAAATATATATGCAAAATTTAAGAATATGATAGCACTATTGTGTGTAAGATATCACAAGGGGGCAAAACGGTCACACCTTAATTTGTGGTGAAAATGAGTTTTTAGACAGGGGTAATCTGGTTATCAGGAAGCCAGATTTTCTTCCATCCAAATCTCAGATTTTAATCTCAGTATTGCAAATTAAAGGTAAATGATATGATTGGGCTAGTCCTAAACTTGAGGTGAAACCATTCTAGAATCAAGAAAACTGTGCAAGGATTCTACTGTGAAAATTTTGTAGTCAAAAGTTCATTGTTCTAAAATAACTTCCATTGGTATGCCTTGTGAGAGACAAATCTGTTGTGTAGCTTTCTATGGGATCTGCCTTGTGAGAGACAAATCTGTTGTGTAGCTTTCTATGGGATCTATTTCTATCAGGGCTCAAGAGAATTAAAATGTTAGTATGTTCATGCAGATACACTCCAGCTGGTATATTCATTGGTATATCTTTCAACCAGTTTGGTTTTGAGAGGCATATTTTTTATTTCTCCCAATCACGTCACTGCCTTTTAAAGTGAAGTCTTTCCTAACGAAGGTTACATTAACTGCAGTTACTGTAATGGCATAGGATGTGGGGGTGGGGGGGGGGGTAGGTTGTCCCCTGTACATTTAAGTAAGAATTTTCTCCAGACATTAATTGAAAGATATAAAAGCTCATTTGATTGGGCCATTGGAGAGATATGATCTTTTTTGATATAATTATGTAAATCTGTTTGTTGCCTTCTGTACATGGCAATTCTGCTTAACTCTTAACGTGCCAGAGGATTTAAATCTCTATGGACTTTATGTGTATTATTTGGTGCAGATTTGCGACTTCGGCACGTTAAGAGTTAATTCTGTGATGTCACACCAGAACAATATCTTTCCACTGACAATGGATTGAAAATTTTACACATGTTCACGTTCTGGACTAGCAACAAAGCAATCAACACAGCACCTCGTAAATGGTATGCATATTAATCTTAACACTTATACTGTACAGAGTAAAGTTTCATTTTTCATCAAAATTTTTTTTTTAAATTATGACAATTTGTGAACAAAGTCAAAAGAGAGTTGTTTTGCTAGAAGTCAAACAGAATCACTCTGTACACATTTATGCAAACATTTGAAAAAAAAAGTCAAACATGTATATTTAATGCATCTCTTCAATGACTCAACCAAATTTGCTTTCATTGCGGGATTTCTAAAAATGTTCTCGAGTCACTGAACTTACAATAATGTACAGTGAAAATTCTCCATTATAGCATTTTTAGATTTGAGGTTTTACCACCCACGCGGTAATGTGGTGGCGTTTGTTACCACAGAGAGTACATGAACCTCAACATAAATGACACTAAACAAAGTAACATAGACACATATCTACATAGAAACATGTAATCGCACAGGCAGGACAATCACCTTTTGGTGGGTGTTATAGTCTTGCTACTAGTCCTCTAGTATCAGCAAACATGAGGTCGAGTAAATCGATCTTTCAAGAAATACTCCCCGCATTTACATAATATTAATCCCTTCCCCACCCCCACCCCTAGAATTTTTTTTAACCCGTTGGTGACGATTTGAGTTCACCATAAAATGCATTTTCCATAGACTCCAACACGAGTTAACTTGTACTTAGTCTCTATCGGGTTAAACATTCTAATGGCAGTTGTTTGTTCTGAACATGATGCTCTTACATGACACACAAAAGAAAAATGCAGCAGACTTATTGCTAGTTTTATAAATTACACAATATCTCAATACAAATCACACAAATCCTCTTTCAAAATAACACATTTGCCTCTTCCCTTTTATATAAGCTATTGTGTTTCCTCCGAATAGGACTTGTTTTTACTTTGGTTTTAAAGGAATGGCAAAAGGCAAATGGTTTGAAACTGAGGAGCCTAAAAATGTGGAGACTAAGAATGAGATACATGTATCTTGGGCTGGGGTCTATGGAGAATGTGTGTTATACAGTGTGTCTCAAAAATAAATGTGCAAGTCAAAAGCGCCCTCAATAGTAATGAGAAAAACATTTTTGTGACGTGATGCTGACATTACCATCAAGAACGTAGTCTTAGCTTTCAAGTGCCGTTTGTTCTGTTCAGTTTGCTTGTTTTAATCCTGAGATATGTTCAGTTAACAATGAAAAGGTAAAATCACCAATGTGCCATTTTTACTACAGTCAATGATAGCATCATCAGGCCCTCTTCCCCTAAAAGTGACACAATTGTGATTCCACCCTTTGCGTTTACAAGATACTCATAGGGCCATTCTTTGAAAAGTGAAACAAATTGTCACACACGTGACAAACTTATTGACCTCTCTGACCCTAAATAAGTATGATTAAACATAACATTAAATATTTTCACTTGATCATTGACATATATAAGATATATTTACATTTCAAACAATGTACCTGCAAGGCCTTTGAATTACATGAGATATCAGGGTCAAATAATTCTGTCACGTGTGTGACCATTTGTTTCACTTTCAAAGAATGGCGCTCTAGAAGCCAAAAAGGCAATTTTGAACACAGAAAAGTAAAGAAAGCATTGTGTAGAGGTCCTAAGTACCTTTACCGCCTTTTTGACCTAGATATTGACCATAAACCTGTGTCACAACAAGTAAAAAGAGCCCTCTTTGGCAATTAGAAAATTCTTTTGTGCGAGATATCTTGTAAACAAGAAAAGGGTGGATTCATAATTGTGTCACTATTACAAGGGATTTCAGTAAAAGTGGCACAATTGTGATTTCACCCTTTCTTATTTAAATAAACATATCTCAAGATTACAACAAGCAAATTGAACAAATCTAATGGTATTTGAAAGCTAAGACTATGCTCTTGATGTTGGTGTAAGCATCATGTCACAAGCGTAGTTTTTTGCCAAAGAGGGCGGTTTTCACTTGCACTAATTTTTTTGAGACACACTGTATGTAGTATATTCAAATCATCCCGAACCAGTTAAGAGTAACAAATTTAATTGTACACTTTAGTATATGACTACTGTTTGATAGTGTTTTGGTTTTTCATCTTCTATGCCTGTTCCAACATTAGTTGTCAACAATCTTAAAAACGTCTGGTAGAAAGACTACCCTGAAAGTAATGCTCAGCACCCCTGTACAGACAGAATGACACACAAACACACATATGCATACACAAGCAAAAAGGTAATCTGTATGTCTGTGGAATTACAATACATTACAAACTGTTTGCAGATTGAGATTCCTTCATTAGGTACTCTGCACTATTTGAACAGTTTAGATCATGCCGAATTGACGCATTAGATCCATTAAGAAAGAGCAATAAATGCAAATAAACGTGATGAATTTCACCTTTATCAAATGGATCAGCTTTGCATTCATTACATAAATGTCAAAGCTTTGAAACACTGCAAATGGCAAGACAGTATGTTTAACAGGGTTGTTGAACTTCATTCCCACTTGCAAAATAATGGCGGTGTTGACTAAATTCATCCTCATGTGTCACAGGTGCAATTAGTTCTATTTATTAGAAGAAAAATATGAACAGTAATTCAATTTATTACACTTTTTTATAGTACAGATACAGCCTTCATTTAATCACTCATGAATATAATTGGTACGTTTTAGATAAATGTTTTCCTCTAAAAAAGATTATTCAAAAATTCTTTGTGTTTGTGAAGGAGAAAAAATGTACATTTTCTATATATTTATGGATTCAAACAAATCATCATCTCAAACTTTGTTAGCCATACTAAGTTTGAGTCGACCACTGATCAGTGGTAATATTATTAAAACATTTGTGAGCCACTCCGACGGTAGGAGGCAAAAGTCGCAAAAATCATTTTCTGTTTTTTGCTTGATTCAAAATCTCCATATTCTCAGCTTTAAAATGATATATAACTCTTGAAATATACGCAAAAGGAAAGGGGTGAAAACGCGACCGAAAGTTCAATTTTAAGATAGCGCGCCAAGGAAGCTAACGGAGAAATTGGCGTTTAAAGTTTGACCATGAATTCAAACTCAGTCGGCGCGATGCGCCCTTGAATTAGTGATATAATTCCTATAAAGTCCTTAGCAACCGGGGCTTCACCTGCATCAAAAAAGTTGAAAATTGGCATGGAGACAGACTGTACTCTTATCCAGTTGTATGCAAAATGTCAAGTTCATGTATTAATGTTTACAGTGGAAAGTTTAATGATGTATGTGACAATGTAAAACGGAACTACCGCTAATCTGCAACCATTCGGCGCAAATGTGTCGCTACAGTCATAGCAATCTTTAATGTAATTAATCTTAATATAATTCATTATGGAAAAATAGTGTTTTCATTGTTTTCGATATTGATGATGTCCTAAAACTTCTAAAAAGAAAAACAATCACAAACACCGTAAGTAAATTTAACGCTACATCCCAGTTCTTGCCGTATGTCACTGTATAGCCATTTGCTGCGGCAATTATACCTACGGCCGTTTTTTGGTTTGGGTTGGTTTTTTCCAGTTCTATGAGTAGTATCACTCACTTTTAGCTTTCAATTTTGAGTTCATGTAGAATTGACAGAGGCACGAATAAGTTTATGCGAGATCTGTTATTTGTTAAGTCTGTGAAACCGCTTATGAATTTGTGTCAAGATTATGTGTTGTTTTATTCAAACACACCAATTTCCTTCTGCAGAAATGAATATTCCTCGCAATACATGATCGAATCATGAATCGGGTGGTTATTTTCTGCTGGTTCTTTTTAATTTGATCCATGTGTTTTGCTGGTTAGAAGTACAAAGACTTACGCTCATCATGTACATAACTTATTTGGGCAGTATGGGTATGCACTCGCAGACTGCCTTTTTATCGCTTCTTACGTTGTAGGATCGCATCGCTTGAACGAAAAGAAGTTTGAAACGCTTTTATAGACAGGAGTGATTAACACGCGTCAGCACTCTCTGGCCGAGCTCGCGGTTATTGTTTTCTTTTTCAATAGTTCGTTTGTGTATTATCCCATTCTTAAGTTGCATACAAAGACAAACTTTGAAACGCGATTAACAGCTCGCTCGTATGATTTTCAAGTAATTACAGCAAAATTTCAAATCTAAGAGAATAGTCCAACTCGCTAAACAAGAGAGGCAGCGATAACTAATTCCACCGTCATCTCCTGCCCC
>JZLH01S0111796.1:0-10769 GCA_001188425.1 Eucidaris tribuloides | reverse complement strand
AATTACAATTTTAAGAGTGCTCAAGAGAGAAAATGTAAGAACAGGGAAAAAATCATCATCTTAAAGGCATTGTGTTTCCTCTTGCCACCAATGGGGTATTTGGGCCCAGGAGCCCCTTCTCTAACCCACTAAGCAGAATCTCTTTCTGATAAAATGAATTGAAGTATTGTCGAATCTGAATGCAAAATAAATGATGTACTAGATGTGCTGTACAAACTCGGTTGATTATGGGAACCAAAAGTCCCGTGTTATGGGACTTACTTACAGAAGTTTGGATGCTACAGCAAATGAGTTGTTTTTAACAATAAAAAGAGACTGTGTTTGTGTAGATCTGAATTTTTGCTTTCGTATCCTTCAAACATCTATACTGGAAGTATGAATATTCTGATGAAACAAACATACCAAGAAGGGACACATTTTACCTAGACCTAGCTTACTTTAATCACCACATTTCAGGTTTAAGCTCAGTTTTATTGGTGTTGTTATTGTTGTTGTTGTTCAGTTAGTTTCCTTTTAATCACATTTGCACCCATCTTGCCACTGCAATTCTGCATAACCAGACCGTATAAGGAGTACTAAGAAATGAATGAACCAGGAGTGGGGGAGGAAATCCTTGGGTGCCGGAGCTCATTTGCGATGGAAATTGAAAAGTCAGCCCTGATTAAAAGACCTTTAAATCAAATCTACCCCAGGCGTGAAATCACATTGTACTTGTAGATGACACGATATGCTCGTCTGCTATCTAATTTACGGGGACTTTAATATAAACACAGGGACAAATTAAAGGTGACATTCCCACATTTATTGAAAGACAAGAAGTAAAGATTAACCCATAAGGCCCCAGGATTGCTAGATGTATATGTTTTTAAACTGTTATGTCTTGTTAAAGATCGTGTCATTGATGTTGCACGCTTGTCAAAAAACCTAAATAGTATGAAAATCAGCTGAAATCATATCCAATGTGAAGATTACTATACACATGAAACACCTTCTCCATAGAGACTTGCGCGTACAAATATCTGAGTTTTGGTGAAAATCTGGACGGTTAAAACTTCATTCCTTTTTCTCAATTTGCCAGTGAGCAAAAAATCCGTGACGCCGACGTGCACGGGCCGTTCCACAAATTGTCCATATCGACCCGTGTACGCAAGGTCACGTGGAGTTTACCAGTTATCCATCATGCGCGCTTCGCTGATTCTGCGCGGACGGACACGTAACCGCGATTCGTAATTTTGGAGCAAAATTAAACTCACGGAAACAAACGAACATTCCGGGTGGCTAACATGTCGTTATTGTTTTCTCAATAAACAACACATTGCATGACGTATGGATCTCAACTTCTCAACACGACCATTTGTAATTACTTAAACTACCGGCTTTCGTATTGATAATGAAGGGAAGTAATGTCCAGACTTGCACATCCCTGACACATCCCTGACACAATCTTTAAACTAAACTCTCTTACCTCAATGCCAACACCCAAATCAGAGTGAATCAAACTCCAAGAAAAGCAAGGTCTTATACAGTATCTAGTGTTAAGATACAAAACTCACAAATCTAGGCTTAAAAACAGGATTATTGGTTTTTTGTGTTTAATCAGAGCTGCACTTACACTGTACTGCAGTAGCTCTCTTCCTCTTATCCATCATTCTTTTTTTTCAATTTGCATAACTTACTCAACCTTAGGCAGATTTTTAGGCACACAAACTATGGCTGCCATCTTCAGTATAAGGGACCTTCAATCTATCAGGCTGTAACAACTTCACAGGACTAAGAAATCATGTGAAAACAAATATATATTTAAGTCTGAATACTCATAGAGTACACAGAAAAAGATTTGTTTTTTCTGAGAAAATGAAAATGTGGTGATGTTTTGAGAGCAGGGCTGCCACTCAAAATTTTAATTTTCCCCTATGTCGCATGCGTATTTTCCCCTACGGACACTACTTTTCCCCTACGCCCCAATAGGCCAATTTTTCCCTACGGAGCTATGTTTTCCCCTAAAAATATCCACTTTTCCCCTACGAATGTACGTTTTCCCCTACAAAATAACCTTAGCAAAGGCAAGAAATTTATTTTAATTGAGAAAGTTGACATTGTAATCACCTCGATACTGTGGCATGCACGCGTTATGTTTTTCGTAATTATACGATATGGTGACCAACTTGGACAATGGATTTACCCAAATAATGTCTACAGACGAATATATATGGGAGTTCGTAGAAAATCTTTCAGGATTTAAGAATATTTTTCGAAAATTGTCAAAATTCCCTGCAAATCATCAAAAATCCCTACTTTCCCCTACGGAAGGTCATTTTCCCCGTAGGGATTCCCTACTCCCTACGGTTGGCTAAAATTCCCTACGGTAGGGATTTTCCCCTACGAGTGGCAGCCTTGTTTGAGAGCAAAGAAACAAAGGACTACTCACAGACAACTATATAATGATATCTGTAATATCTCCAAAAAAAATCTTACCTTCATTCTCATATGTTTGATTTTTCTTCAAACTTTCATTCTTTTATTCATCTGATATCTCTACTTTTATTCAACATATTTAAATCATCAGACTACAATTCCTCTTTAATGCAAGATCATTGTTCATTTCATTTCAGCCTAAGGGGCAAGCACACTCATGACATCATATAACACAAAACGATTGTCATCATTAGACAGTGGTGACCTCATAGAAAGAACTATAAACAAAGCACAATTGTCCGACATTTTCTCTAATGAACTTGTCTGTCTGTCTGTATTGGGTTTGTTCATACTGTACAGTTGTACATGCATCAAACTGCATTTCTATTCATCAATTTCTATGTGCTTTTAAGCTAACAATTTTGCAACAATTCCATATATCAATCATCAGTAACCATTTCTCCTGTCAGTTCCCCTCCCCTTTATCTTCTTCCCTGGGGAGGGGGATGTTTGTTTTACAACTTCCAGTTTAGGTGTGTCTACACACATGTGCAAACACTGTGACTTAAAATACATTCACTCTCAATTACCACAAAATGGAAAAAGATCATAAACTAATATCAGAGAAAGATAGATTTTACTTCCATGTGGTATAATTACAGTCATTCAGTTATTCATCAGCAAATTAATTTGGTAAAACATGTCAAAAATTGCTTTTGCCAAGTTTTCAGCTTACAGTATGCACATAAGACTGGTTGCATTGTTAAAAATACACTAATATCATCATGCAGTATAAACTTCATGAATTTGGGCAAGAACAATTTTGGCATCTTTTACAAACTTGATTGCTGAGCGGTCCCCCATAACAAAATATAAATGACCATAGGGCATATCCATCAAAAATGAAAGTAAGATGATAACGCATTTCTTTTTCAAGTTTGAGAAATTTGGGACAGGATTTGGGTTTCACTTTTTTTCTTTTACTCGCACTCTCTATGTATATCTAATAATTTTTGTTCGCTCATAGAGAAAAGGGCAGAACATTTTTTTTTTATTCATTAGGAACCCAAATGGTGTATAGCCTATATTATAGACTTCGTATGGCAATAGCACCCACAGTTCTGAATATGTAAAAGTTCCCCTCTGACTCCCAACTAATAATTAGGTCGGAAGATTTCATTTCACAGTGAGAAGTGAACACACGCAATTCATGTCATACGTTACGTAAATAACCATCATCATTCGTCAGTCGATGACTTTAGAGTAAGAACTATAAACACGGAATTCCAATCCTACTTTCCCTCTAATGAGGTTGTCGTCCTTTATATTTTCATGAATGAAATTTCTTCCATTAAAGTC
Organism: Eucidaris tribuloides; assembly: GCA_001188425.1. Taxonomy (NCBI): domain Eukaryota; kingdom Metazoa; phylum Echinodermata; class Echinoidea; order Cidaroida; family Cidaridae; genus Eucidaris; species Eucidaris tribuloides. Next base: position 6,995 of record JZLH01S0111796.1, on the reverse strand, counting down.
AAAGTATAGTTTCGGTAAATGGTTAAAAAAAAATGAAATTCTTTGCAATTGTATATTTTAGGTACACTTATGTGATCTATCAATGCCCTGAAAATTGGCTGCTCTGAAACCCTCCCATTTTTTTTGCGAAATCACTACAAATGTAAAATCCCGGGGGAGGAGGGGGGGGGGGTGGGCTTTATTGCTTGCAATAAAGTCTTATCAAACATTTCAGTGTCTGCATAGAAGACTAGAATGTGTACCAAGTTCATAGATGTTGATAATGTGCATGTACAGTACTCTACAGAAGGATACAGAAAACTTACTTTGTATATATATTAGAATTGAGAGGTTTAAATTCTAATCTGCTTGGAAGGTTAACCATGATATTAAGACAGGAAAACGGAAGGAAGGAAGAAAGGAAGGAAGAAGATTTTCTCATGTACGAAAATATCCTTGTCAAATCAGCCACAACAGTGACACGAACACGTTGTTATTTGTCAGGTCATCTCCTGATATTATTTTCCCAAGGTAATATCTTATCCCTGTGGGCCCTGGGGATGACAGACTTGACATGTACAGAAACCCAGTGCATTGCACTCTCAGGAAAGATAGGCTTAAACAACTTTTTTTCAGTCAAAACTTATGATATACAATCCATTTAAAGCCATTGGCTAACATTTACCACAGTTTATAAAAAATGTGACTTAACATAATCCTCCATGCTCCAAGTGTCTTTTGATAAGGTCTAAAAATAAAGTCCTGAAAAATGTCTTTCAAAATGTTTATTTAGTGCTTCAAAAAAGTGAAAATCGTAAATTGACCGGATCACCTGCCCGTTCTCCCATAGACTAACTGATGTGTGGATCTAGGCTATTTTTTACTCGACCCAGAGTACTAATTGTTTATTCATTCATATCTTGCCAGTGCAGCATACATTTCCAAACTTTTGTATTCTAGGGTTTACTTGTCCATCTCAAATACTACTATGTAGCTCAGATATCAAAGTCTGACAATTTTTTAATTGAAGATCCACAATGTTAGCCTATTACTTTAAAGCCAGTTTAGTTTTGGGGATTTTTTGTTATTTGAAGCTTTATGCCCCAAATCATAACCCTGCAATAATAGATTCTGAATGTCTATTTATTTTTTTTTTAATTAATTAATACAAATTCTCGAGGGACCCCAAAAATTTTACATTATATGCATCTAAAGGGTTAAAAAGGCTTTGAGGTTACATGTTATTACCTCATCTGAAAGAGACAGACTCAGCTCTTTCAGATGAGGTATAACTCATATAACCGTTTTTTGTCTTTGTTTTTTGTTTTTATAATTAATTAATGAAAAATGTCGGGGGGGGGGGACCCCGACATTTTTTGACTATATTTAACATTATAGCATCCAAAGGGTTAAAAAGGTTAATATGAGTTATACCTCATCTGAAAGAGCTGCGTTTGCTCTTTCAGATGAGGTATAACACATGTAACCTTAAAGCCTTTTTAACCCTTTAGATGCTATAATGTAAAATTTTGGGGGGTCTCCCCGAGATTTTTCATTAATTAATTAAAAAAAACTAAAGACATTCAGAATCTATTATTGCAGGGTTATGACTTTGGGGCATAAAGCTTTCAAATAACAAAAAATCCCCAAAACTAAACATGGGCTTTAAGGTTATAATATACAAATACATGTACCTCTGTCCCTCAAAGTACACACAGAGCTGCTAACTTTTATCAATTATGCCTTTCAGTAATTTCACAGATAAAAATCACTAATTTTGCCACATTTTGAATCAAAATCAGTAATTCCAACATAAATGCAGTAGAATTACACAAAACTGATTTGATAAAATCAGTGTTTTTAATGTAACCTTCAGTATTCTTCGCCACTTTCAGTAGAAATTATTAAAAAATCAGTTAGCACCACTTGCTAGCTCTGTACATATAGACCTATATTATTTGCGACAAAAAGAAATGAAATATGTGATGTGTCTTTTTTTACTTAAATCGATTTTTTTTAAGTATATGATCGCTTCATAGTTATTAGTTAAACAAGCGGAAATCACATCATCTCTCATTGCACAATGCTGACATGTACATGTAGAAATGAGCCCAAGGGGCTACACACTGGGCTTAATGGATTGATATTTGACCATCAGAGTCATCCATCCATTTTAAAGATAATTTGAAGATGACCTCGAGTTGTCAAGCTTTGAGATGACCCCAAGTGTTCATGCCATGAACAACTGATGCAGTTTTGAATGGTATTTCTTAACTACATTACATGTACATACTGTATTTATAAAAAAAATAACATTACTTCTTGTATAGTAGATAACATGCAACTCCAACAATCCTGTATACGTCCATTTTAAATACTTAATTTGAAGATGAGCAACCACGAGTTGTCACACCATGAGATGACCTGAAGTTCTCATGCCATGAACAACTGATGCAGTACTAATAAGTGTTGAATGGTATTTCTTACCTACATGTACTATGCATACATACATGTATACTGTGTCTCAAAAATTTAACATTACTTCTTGTATAGTAGATACCATACAACTCTAAAAATCCTGTACATGTCCATTTTAAAGGTAATTTACAGATGACCTTGAGTTGTCACACCATGAGATGACCTCAAGTTCTCATACCATGAACAAATGATGCAGATGTTGAATGGTATTTCTTACTGACTACATGTACATGTATATATCTCAGAAAACTTAACTTGGGAATCAATCCCCGACATGTACTTGCAAGCAGAAAATGGATAACAATAAGAGAAAGAAAATGGTGAAAGTTTGTTTGAGGCGAATTTGAGCTGAACCATTTGTTATAGAATTTGTGATAATTCTTACATGGCTATTGTACATGCTAATGTTAGCCATTAATTAGATGCAGTTTATGTGCTGGTGAAATCTACATTTAAATATTTCACTGCAGCTAGGACTGTGGAATTTTCTAGAGCCTTCTGGCTTCACTTGAAATTGACCAGCAAACAATTTATGGATGCCAGCAGTAGACTGTCTACTGTGTGGTTAATCCCATTGTTCTTAGGAATTGCCATTGACTGGGGGCTGTGATAGTAATACAAGTCTGATGGTGTAATTGTATTTGTTGATGCTATGACAGAATATAGCACAAATGTCGGCCGTTCTAATGTAGCCTTTTGGTGTTTCTAGAATTTGATAGATTCTGAATTTAGGCAGCGTTTTCGATATATATACTGGGGGAAGCATGTGAAGATAGTCGAGAGTTTCTGTCATCTTAGCTCCAGTCCAACGTGTGTTAATAGTAACCTGCAATGTTAGAGTTTAATTCGTGCCTTGGCTCGCACACACCTGTGGATTATATATGAGAATTTCCTCTGTGTGGACAGTTACTGTTTTATCTGAGATAGCCTCTCTACACTCTGTGGATGTAATTTTTGGAATTACTAACATCATGCTGGCTGCAATTGAGAATACGTTTTGTGAACTACGGCTTCACACTGAGTTCTCGTTGGAAATACCTCCTCAATTCTTGCCATTGGGATTCATACTCATACCATTTGGGGACTTGCTACTAATCGCGGATCGTCTTGGATCATACCGGTTGCGACTCTTATATTTGGATTACGCGTTATGTGCTGTGTGGATACTTTCACCTGCGTCTCATCCAGCTTTGAGTAACTTTTAGTTTTGTACAGTTAGTATTCTCAAAGAGAGTAACCTACCTAATTGTGAAGTTTGATTATAGTTTTGAAGTTTTAAAGGGGAATACCCCATGATAATAATACTTGCTGTTAAATCAAATATTGGTATCATTTTGTTTCATCTTTTCGATTTGTGATTGATCGACAAATTTGTGGGGCTCGTCCCGGCAATTGGACATTCAAAACAAGCCAAATTGTTTAAAAATTCAGTGATAATTTGAATTTCATAAATCCTGATTGATCTACAATATTCTAGAATACTACAGACAAGCCTTCACATATTGTTTGAATTGTGTATATTGTATATTGTAAACTTCAATCATCATAGTACGTTTGATGTTCAAGTGCGTTTGCCGAGAGGACAGATTTGTCCTACACAGATTTGGAACAGATGAAAAAGTGTAATTTGATTACTATTGCCCAACATTTGAATGTTGAATTGACACAAGGTATAAGAAGGTCAGAGATAATCTTGATAGTGTAGCTAGTCACATGAAGGTCAGAAAACAAACTCAACTGTTGGAACAGGCTCAGACTGGTGTAGATCAGACATGGCACGCTTGAGCTTGCTAGAATTTCGAATTAGAAAGAAGAGAAGTGAGATTAGAATTGAAAGAGAACAAAAACAACCGAGAATTTGAAGAAAGACAGCGAGAGCTGAGAAAGACGAGCACAACGGAGGAAATGGAATATAGATGCGTGAACATTGAATTAACCAAGGGTACACGTAGACAGGAAAACAAATCCACATTGACGTGGCAAGAATGTTCGTTTGGTGCCAAAATCGAGGAAGATAGAGTTGAAAATATTTTGTCTCGTTATGAGCAAAGTGGCTTATACTTTGAAATCGGCCACAGGAATTTTGGCCCTATGCTTCTCCAAAGTGTTTTGTCGGTAAAGCACAGACTGTATTCATCTCTTCTCAGCAGAACAGTCATGTGACTATGCTACTGTGAAAGAAAGCAGTACGAATGCTTACGATTGGTACCGGAGGCCGTACAGACAGAAATTCAGAAATACAGGCTCGCAACCGGGTCAGCACAACAGTTGAGTTGCTCTGTAAAACAAAATGATGTTTGATAGGTGGTAGATGGTTCATTGAAAGGGGGGAGATTTTGCATAGCCTCAGAGGTAGTGATTGTTGGAAGAGTTTCAAAAAGAAATGTTGCTTCCAATGTGAGATCCTCACTTAGATGATGCACATAATCAAGACTTGAAGAAAGCACTCAAATGGACTGATGATACGAGCTAACTCACAAAAATGATAACAGACCATACGTTTCAGAATTTCTCTAGTTATAGAGGTAAAATCAGAATGATGCACCAAAAGAAGTTACCGGCCCAAAAAGAATGTGGCAAAGTAAAAGCGGCCAATACTAGTGGTAGTGGTTTTCACCTCGCGCATCCAAAAATCAGTCTGATAATCAGGTTCAGCAAAACCTCTTCCAACTTGTTTTCATTGCCAACAAAAAGGGGCAGTGTAAAGGCCCAGTGTTGGAAATTGCAAATGAAAGGAAAAAAGAAGTTGGGTTTGTCTGCCAAAAGTTGCCTATCCAGAGGAAAGTGTCCCGTTAGTAAGTAGAGCAGGTATATTGGAAATCGTTTCGTTCGATTTTGTACGATTAGACTGAGCAGGGATTTGATGAAAAAGTATCGTAGCTTTTTGTCCCAAGGTGAAGGAACCCTAGTTTCATCTTGGTGAGGCAGGTAAGCAGTGGTTATCCTTAGGATTACCGGGGTCAAATCGACGTGTTGGGTGTAAGTAGTGTAACTTTACCCCAGAGAGGTGCATTGATGCCCAAGGCATGATACTAGCCTATTTTGGCAGTTGTATCACGGTTTCCCTTGTATTAGCGTGGATTGAGATGTGATCCTATTTCTGTTCCTTGTTACTGTTGGAGTCATTCCCGGAGTTTACCCATGAGGGTGTGATTTTTTGCTTGGGTAATGACTTGGCTGGCGGACAAAGGTTGTGCTCCGCCAGTTTTGTTTCTTGAGAACCGGTTGGGTTACTGCAAGTTTTCTGAACAGTGCAGTTTCAGGGATTTTTCCGGATTGTGTTGTGTTATTGGATAACCAGTTGAGGTTCCTGACAACTGAGAAAGTTACCAGAGGAGTTACGGGAATTTTCCCCAGCTGTGTTGTTACTAGGGTCTCAGGGCTGGGCGGGTGTGCAAGATGATGCGGGATTGGTTGACGTGAGAGAGAGTTCTGGTGTTTGTTGGCTGAGACTTTTTTCAAGGATATTGAAAATGAAGGTGCTGTTTTAGGTCTCAAGGTAGCAGTGTGAGCTGTTTAGTAAGTCTCCTTGGTTCACGGCACAACAGGCAGACATTGAATTGTAAGGGGCTTGTTCCAGACGGCGTGTGCTTGAGGGCTGAGGCTGTTGTACGTCCCTGGGTGCTATTACGTCAAAGATTGACGTTGCTTTGGATGGGAAGTGAGACCTCCGCTTGAGCCAGCTTGATGAGGATGACTGTTGTCCATCAAATTGTGTTGTCCCTCCTGTGTATACGCAAGAGATTTGGGAGAATTGCCCACGGAGTTACCTGCTTGGCGGCTTTAGGGCGTCAGAAAACAAAAGATCGAATCATGAGGCATTTTATTGCCGAGAGTTGAGTCGAGATGTGGGCGGCGTGGTTTGTTAAACTGTGCAACATGTCGAGGTGTTGCGTAAACCACAGCGTCGAATAAGCGCGGCACCGTGATGATTTCCGATCCTTGCATGTTAACGATTCACTCGAGGCGCGGTTAGTTGACTGTGTTGGCCCTTTCGCTAGAACTAGGTCAGGTCATAAGTTCCTTTGACAAGCAGGAGTATGTCTACGTTTCCCAAGAGGCAGTCATAGGATTTACAGTAAGACGAGTAGAGGCGCGTAGTGCAAGTTTTTTCACTAGGTAGGTTTGCCAATGGAATTCAGGTCTGACCAGCGGGTCAAATTCATCTCGAATGTATTTCAAGAAGTGTGTATCGTTTGGATCACACTGAAGTCGTCAGCTTATCATCCAACTTCAAGGTGCGTTAGAACCTACCATCAGACGCTGAAAACATGATAGGGCATATTGGAGGAGTACCCTGATGAACTGGGATAAGGAGCATCGCCATTCTTGTGTTGCTACAGGGACCCGGCCATGGCGAGTCACGGGATTAGTGCCGTTCGGAGGGGTGTACGGTCTACGAGGTTAGGGGCCTGCTTGAAGCTCTAAAAAGAGAGGTCATGTCCAGTATATGAGTAAATCTGCCTTGACTACACTGTCAAAGTTCGTGAAAGGCTGTTCAAGGCTTGTGCAAGTAAGCAGGCGGGGTGGGGGGAGGC
>JZLH01S0111773.1:70220-83821 GCA_001188425.1 Eucidaris tribuloides | reverse complement strand
TTAACATAGCCAGCCCAAGGATAACATCCAAAGAGTGGAACTACAGGTCAATATTAGGTTAGGGTTAGTGTTAGAACCCAAACCCTAACCCTAACCTCATGACAAGAGGTTACAATCCTAACCCTAACCCTAACATCAACCTATAGTTCTGCTCTTTGTTTGCTACCCATTAACAAAACTCTAACAACACCTCTGATTTCAGAAGATCAGCGCCCTCTATAGTCACTTCTCAGCACATCAAACCAAATATCGTAAAGCTGTGATTCAGTACACCCACCCCCAACCAACACACAGTTCCCTGAACAAATTCCCCTATCCATATGGCAGCCACATGTACTATGACTAAACTAAAAAATATCTTGTCAGACTCCGGTGCCTAAACCTCTTTCCTTCGACGTTATTATCGGCATCTCTTCTCTGCTCACGGCAGGAAGATATATCATCGTTTCCCGTACTGCAAACATAAAATTGAAGTTTGAAACATGTGATAACTATCAAACAGGAAGGGAGAATCATGTCACTTCTGAAGTTCCTGTCGAGGTGAAAAAAAACTGAGAAAATATGAAAAATGGTAAATTTGGAGCATTTCCGTTATGCTTCATCATCGGGTATAATTATCCCTCTACTTTACAGTCCGGGATTTTCAAGTTTCTTCTCTTAAAATAGGGTGCAAAATCAAGATACATGCTTGATGATGCAAAAGCAAGATGCTAACCAACATGCTCAGGCAAGTAAAGTGAAATTAAAGAATAAGATAATTGCTGTATGCAGGCAAAATAAGAATACAAATTAATACCTATTAAAAGAATGAAAAAAAAAAATTAAGTATAGAACGAAATAAAAAAATATATAAATGAATACAATAAATACATAAATAAATGAATAAATAAATACATAAATAAATACATAAATAAATAAATAAATAAATAAATAAATAAATAAATAAATAAATAAATAAATAAATAAAAATAAATAATAAATGAATAAATAAATAAATAAATAAATAACATGATTGAAAAAATACTGTAATTATTGAGATGACCCCCTGCAAAGTTCCTCTTAGAAATTAATTTGACAGAGCCCATATTATTTGTTATCAGTAATGCAAAGACTGTGACAATAACGTAATGAAATCCTACTTGTTTGCCATGGTCTTAAGAAAAGTCAACAACAGACACAGAAGACACACAAAACAATAAGAGTTAAGAACTAACAGTATTGGTACATACACTAATCAATAAATTTAAAGTTATTGGTAATATATTTGTTGTTACCGTATCATTATATTCATTATCCCCAGAAGGACTAAAGCTGAAAATGGTAATCAGTCTGAAATGAATTTTGCCAGATGTTGCAAAAACTACAATAGGAAAACATATTATGATATAATCAATCAAACCTACAAATCTAAACCATTTTTTTTTGGGGGGGGGGGGGCAGAGCTTCTCGTGCGCTCCTCTTATTCACAAAGGGAAAGTGATATCAGAATTGAGAGGAGTCAATTTCAGCAGAAAGGAAGTATGATGAATGGGGAAATTGAATAATTCATTCTGTGATTTGTTACATGACTTTGATTATTACAAGAAATGAGGTACTCTGTTTCCTGATCTCTGTTTCCATGGTAACATAATGTCTGTTCTCTTAACCTGCATTTGTTATTTATATAAACTCATGCATGGTTGGGTGGGAATGCAGTTGTGAAAATTTGACATCTTCATATTATGTTCTCAATATCTTTAAGATTAAGTGACTGTCCAAAACAAATTAAGTGATGAATTACACATTACATTGCAAATTTACTACAACATTCCTGGTTAGACTACAGGTGATTTTTTTTCTCTTCATTAACTATAATTTTTGATTTACATTGTGACTTTCTCGCAGTCTGATTTTTGTGCTGGCAATAAAATACAATTTTCGATTATATTTTTCTTAGAAACTCTACATATTCCCCTATTCCACATTTTTGCGTTTCAATAGCTCATGTTCTAGTGTGCCACAAGGATATGAATAGCAATTTTAAGTTGACTTTATACAAGGAACTATGCGAACAATTTCCTATAAATAGAATCTTTGCAATGATTTATAATTTGACCATGATCTACTTTGCTTTTTGTCTCTGAGATAATTTCTATCTTTCCCTCACTACTGTTTATCTTTGTGTATGTCTGAGAGAGTAATAATTGATTTAAATATGAATTATTATCTTCACAATACATAATGTATAATTAATTGAGGACTTTAAACTAAAGTTTTCTTAATTGGGGAGCCTGTCCTATTGTTTGTAAAATATTCTTGTTTAAATTCAATATTGTTTTAAGGTAAAATTAAATGAAATATATAGCATATAGTAGTTTGAGACTTCCAAAATTGTCATTTCACATATTTTAATCTGAGAATAAATTATTATGACTTACTACTCATTACAAGGAGTCGGATGAGATTGATGAATCATTGTATCATTGCATGGGTGCACTGAGCTTCACACTCAATATCTACTCCTTCTATTGCTTCTTGGAATGTTTCTGTTTAGTGAGTGAGAGCTCAACCTCGTTATTGGTTCATACAAGTGTTATGATTCCTGATTGAGATACTGTCAAATTTTGGGTCCGGACTACGGAAAGGGATCATGCTAGCCAGTGACACCCTATATACCTCTGCGGCATGTGGATAAGCAGGTTCATGGCTAAAAACAGATTGGAGACAGAGAGGTGTGTCAAATCTATGACATTAGATATGACTTCACGGGCAGGTTGCTTGCGTCATTAAGAAGGCTGGGTTTGGAGGTGGAATGATGGGAGATAATAATGATACGTCATTGGCTTTCGGGTTTCAGTTGAGATGTGTACACTGTTGTGATGGAAAACTGAAATCATTTTTGTGAGGAGAAATACATGTAGTACGTTTCTGATATAAACTATCTAAAAAAAATCACTTTGTAACAGGTAAATGTTAAGAGGCAAATTATGACATATGAAAAAAAAATAATTAAATTACTTTACACCAGGTATATATTTAGGGCCAGACTAAGAGATATAAAAAAAAATTGAAAAGCTGTTTTAAGTGCAATAAATAACATATGTATTGCATCTGATGAATGAAAATGAGTGAACAAATCTAAAAACAAACTTTAATCATGAATCATTAAAATTTGTAAAGGAACCAGTCCCTATTTCTGGTTCACAGTGGTAGTAATTATCAGGAGAAGTGCTGGAAATAGCAGGGTACCAATGATTAAATGTGGATATTCTAGGGCTCTTATCCAGGTCATATACAGGGGCCAGTGGAGGGGTGGTGGTCAAGGGGGAAGGAGGGGGAGGGGAGGGGGAGATTAAAATGAAGTGTGATATTATTATACTCACATATTCATTTGAATGGGGTTAAGCTGACTGCTGACTATACCACGTAATGTACAAAACATTATTACTCACACATTTCTGCATATTTTAGGTAAAGCACACAAAACTTGCTTCTGTTTTTGTAAAGATGATTTCCTTCACCAACTATGATAACAATTTTAGTTAGAATCAGTGTAATTTTGTGACAAGGATTACAAGATCTTGCAACAGAAGTTATTAATTATGGGGAAATTCCCCTCTATCCATCAATGGAGGCACGAATTCTCAAACAAGTTGTTTGCCAACTTGCGTCAGTGATTCATAGTGTTTCAGGAGGTAGAGAAACATGGCTCTGTTTACACTGAAGCCAGTTGCACGCTTGGAATGACACCAGTGTGAATGAATGGTTTGAGACATTTATCACAAAACACACAACCAAATATAAAAATTTACCCCAAATCAGTGACGACATGTACACTGAATACTCCTCAAAAGCATCAACGAACCCCAAAACCCAAAACTACCCCCCCCCCCCAAAAAGGGGGGGTGATGCCATCAGTGATTTTTTTTTTTCCAAATAAAAATTAGAACAAATGCTTCTGACCTTATCATGGGCACAGACATAATAAAAAACTTTCATATACAAATGCAGAAATTTATTCCAAAAGCCTCCATTTTTAAAAACAATCAGCATAAAAGCACCACCACCAAATAAAACAATAAAAAAAAAGAAGAAATGGGATCGTAGCCCAGACTCTTCAAATACCAACAAAACACTTTTAAAGGGAGTGAGGACACATTCAAACCCCAGAATCAGCATAATACCAAATTAAAATACAAATTCATTCAAGACATAGAATTACTCAGAACAGATTAACTAAATTAAGAATAAGTTAAGAAAATGTGGGATGAAAAAAAAGATACAAATGAAAGTTCTGGCATGTTTGTCTCTGTCATAACAAAGAAGTCCCATACTTTTCCTAACGCAGATACTACCTCCTCCTTTCACACTAGAGCATAACAGACTCTGTAAAAATGGGATTTTTTTTGTAGACCTAGTCTTAAAGAAATATATAAATATTTATAACCAATAATGGTTTATTTGATCTATCACATTTGATTATTGTCATTTGTAAATATTATCCTTCTTATAGCTGAGCAAATAATGAATAATTATCAGATATAAAAAACAAAAGTGACATAAACTCAAATCCACAAAACAAACTGAAATTGAAATAAAGAAATTTATGTATGCACCCATAGCATTACCATTTCAATAAAACATTTGCAGGCACGAATTTCAAATATTCCCACGAACAACTGTTTTTCTGGACATACTACGAGATAAGGCACATGCTTCTCAAATTTGCAGATGATGGAGCTTATTAAACTCAGGCAAATGCATGCTTCCATCTTAAACATGTCACCCCGGGATCTGTTAACTGGTTAAAGGAAATATGAACATGCAAGATTAATCCTAATTTGGGGAATGAAAGGTGAAAAAATCCAGCTTTTATATATGATAGGTAACTTGTTCAATACCTGATACACATACTTTTACAGTAAACTGTTTATTAGAGAAAAAAAAAAGTTAATGTCATTTTTTTTAGAATGTACTTCCGAACTATCACTGTGTCAATTTTTTTTTTGAACACTTGTCGTTATTTCAAATTTATTGAAGCAGGCAAATACTGAAGTTTTTATATTTGATACTTAACAGTTCTACAGTGTAGTACTCTATTTTAATTAATATCGCAAAATGAAGTTGTTTTAATGTTGGTATATGCATCATTCAGTATTGATGCAATATTTGCTGATTTATTGTACTTGAAAATTCAAGGAGGTTCCCAAGTTCTTGTACAATTTTGTCTCAATTTTGAAGCACAAATTTCCTTACGAAGTGGTTGATACCCTTGTTAAAATACATCAAGGCATTCTGTCATTATTAAATACCCAGATATCCATTTTTATTGATAACAAATCTGCAGTTGTTTTTGAACCTGTTCCAAAGAGATAATGTGTCAATATGTCTTAATGGGTGGAGCCACTGGATGTAATAACTTGATAAAAAGATTTTTACAAATATTTGAATAAAAAGGCTATACTTTTGGACTAACATGGACACTATCGATATCATCTGAACTTGATTACAGTCAATATGGAACTGCCCATGTTATCATCTATAAAAATTTACTTTAGAAAATTACGAACAGTCCGCAGCTGGGAAAATCTGGGCATTTCCGCTCAGATAAGCTTAAATCACAGGTTTTACATAAAAGCTGGGAAAATCCTTAGAGATTCAATAACTTGTCAAGCGTCCCTTAACAAATCCGACTTCAAGGATGTCGGTCTATGTTGATCTACTTTGATATTTATGATGGCTTTTTCGTCACCACAGTGACAGACTGACAGATGCACTGTGGGCAATCTGCCAATAAAGGAATCAGAGATGGTCAAATATTGGATAATGTGGGGGAAACTAAAATATCCGATTTTGCCAGAATAACTTTTCTGATTAAAACTTAGGTATAGATCTCATAAAAGAGACTTAATGACTAAATAGGCCTACAATAACTTTGTATCTAGAACACCTGGCAACATGAATTCAGGATGCCAGTTACACTTCAAAAGAGGGCCTGAAACTCAACTATGATAAGCAAATTTGTACACACAAAAATCCTAAAATATGGCCTGCAAAGAAATTGCTACAGCCTGAATTCAGAAAACTGGCATCCCTGCTAATGAAAGAAAACTGCTTTAACCCTCTGAAACTTAAGATTCTCAAACCCCAATGGCATACTACATCATCACTGATCAGTGGGACTAAACAGGTTAATCATCTTAAGGTATAAAAAATACGCACATGTATTAAACAAATCATTGCGTGCCTGGATAAAGGCCATTATCACCATAGACTTTGTACACTATTGCGGTCCTTCTTCCAGGCCTGTGACAAAAAGGCCCACTTAACCAACCTCAATTGGGTAAACAAGTTGAACTAACTACAGAACTAAAACTGGTATTAAGTGAGGATCATGTGACGAGTCACCTGACTTACCTCGTCCTCCACCGTGATGATGCCGCTGTCCGTCTTGCTGCTGTCTGAGGGCGCTGTCTCCAAGTTGTCACTGATGGCTTCGCTGGTCGTCATTGCCTCCTCCCCTGACTGGGGGAACCCATCGTCGGAGCTGGCACGCTCCTTGAACTTGGCCACTAGTTCATCCTGTGCAGGTTATTTATCAAGACAGAGAGAGAAGAGACGGAGGGAAAAAAGAAGAATGCTTGTAATCATTTCATTCTAGTTGACATGAATTCATATATTAAATCCTCTGTTTTGATTTGTGTAAAAAACCCACCCATCATAAACAGTTATGAAATCCTCTTGTAATGTGTAGATTTGTAAATTCATCACTTCTCCCAAAGTCTTAGGGCAAACAGATGTCTTTTTTCTTTCCTTTCACAAAAAGACAGACATTAAAGAAAGAAAATACGTAAAAATATTGAGTGTGTACATATTGCATTTGAATATAGAATTGTCTTGATTATTGTCATGATGTCAAAGTTATTTTTTTATATATATATATAAAATAAAATTTATAACTAGGCGAGGATATTTCTTCTCCACAAGAATGATAAAGATACCTTGTGCCATGCTTCATATTTCAAGTTAGTCTGTATCAAAGGTACTATATTTTGGTCTACATTTTTAACAGCCTTAGAATACATTGTCTTCGTTTGCAACCTTGAAAATATATATTTTTTCCTTTTGTTCTCCTAAATGTCATCAGTCTGCGGTAAAGTCAAAAGCGTTTGACATTTTTCCTCAAATTTCCTCTGTTCAGTCTCACGTCTTAGTCACACAGGAGGGTAATCAGTTTGTGACATCTCCAACACCCATCCCCACCCCAACCCTCCCTACCCAACCTCCCAAAAATATAAATTTCATTCTTGTATCCCCTACAGGAAGCCACAATCCAAAGACAATGACTTGTTTTGTTCACTGACATTTAGATTTAAGTAACATTTAGACAGAAAAACTTGATGATTTGATGTTTAAAGGTAAGTAGGTGAGTCACTTTTTAAGGTATACATCAAATTTGTTTTAAAATATAACCCGATATTAAATTTTAACAATTTTGCAGTTTTTCAATAACATTCTTTCCATAAGAATAAATCTTAAAACAACACCAACAAAAATAACAGCAACGATACTACTAACAACAACTGATAAAGTCAAAATCATGGACAGGGCTTACTATTGTACAGCATGTCTTCTCATAATTATTTTCCTACCACTCCCTCTCAATCCCCCCCCCCACAAAAAAAAAATACAATATCAGGTAAAAAACCCAAATCAAACTATAACCATAACCATAGTTTACAGTCTTCATAAAGGACATTATTCCTTAGAAATATCTCCCTCCTCCCTGAAGCATGGCAAAACTAAATAGAATTATTGATACAAAATTTCAGAAAATACAGCAAAAATGGGCCTTTACCAAATACTTTCTGGCGGCATTAGAAAGCACATGAAAGGGAGATGTGCATTAGGTTGATGCATTAGGGCTGCAACAAGAAAATGGTTGCTTCACTTATCACCTCCCCACCTGCTCTTAAATGGCGTGCATAAAAGCACAGTGATATGAGCACAAAATAAAGTAAAGCTAGTCAAACAATTACCAGCAATAATTTGAATTTGCCACAATTCAATTTCAGCTATAACAAACCAGAACACTGCAGTGAGCTGTGCGGGCTCAATTTTCCACATAATCAAATTGATGAAATGATATCATGCACACTTGATGAGTAATGCATTTTTTGTTAAGTCGAGTATTACATTTGAAATGAGCCCATGAATACCTACATGTTGCATGTGTGTAACTTAGCCTATGGTCCCTTTGGCTAATGTTACCAGGTAGAATTTATTTCATTATGTCTAGACACCCATCTTTTATTATTGAAAAGTATTTTGCGATCTAGGGACCATCAAACCTACATTTTTCATGCTACGGGCAGTTTCTTGACTTTCTTCACACAGTGATTTGTAAGCATGTGTCACACCTAATTTCAACGTGGATCCGTTATCCAAATGTAGACGGTTATGTCAGTTAAATATTTACCCAAGAAATAAGGCAAAATTGTGTGATTTTTTGTTTGAAAAATTGTTAAAATGTGTACATTGCCTTAAATTTCATGCCATTCAAAAACAATTTTCAAAAACATGTTAGTAAACTTTTGTATCATCCAAAAATAATGCAAAATAGATGAAATTAGACAAATAAAAAGTGGAGAAAGAACAATAACAAAATGATCACTGGCTTGCTATTATTTGTGTCTTGTGCTGACACTAATGCAAATTATTCATTCTGAAAGAAACAATATGGATAGATTAACATCAAGACTCAAGAATAATGATTTAAAATGATAAGGATCACACACTGCTTGAAGTATATCATTGGTTTACCTGTGATTTTAAGTTTTTAACACTGTATATGGCATACCTTTAACTCTTAACGTGCCGAAGTCGCAGATCTGCACCACATACCGGTAATACACATCAAGTCCACAGAGGTTAAAATCCTCTGGCACATTTACCCGTTGGAGACGTTTAGATTTTGCTTTAACACGCACTTTCCATAGAACTCGTGACGAGATATGTCGTCACTCGTTGTCAACGGGTTAAGAGTTAATGTTAAAAGCATTAAAGTGACTCACGACTGTCAGTGTACAACTTCTGAGTAAATGCAAGCAATTTAGCATGTATTTATACATTTAAAGAGAAAAAAGCTTATTCAATATAGTTATTAATTTCAAATGGGGATTTCTACAATTTTTATTTATTACGTAACTACATTTAAGTGTGGGATGGATCCGTGGACCGTACATAATATTTTGTATTCATTTCTACAACACAATGATAGGCAAGTGCTGGTTCCTTTATGATAATCTCCATGAAAACTTTCTTACAACAGAAATATCAAATCAAAGAAATTATTAATTCATTTCAAGGCTGCATAAATATAAGGTGCTTTTAAGACTGACATACTGCCTTTCAAATTGCTGACAAGTTTCTCCAGGGCCCTAATCTCGTGCCTTCCATCTCTCAACTGCCTAGCATTGTTTACATATACGTAGGTGGATCACCAGTCGCTATGTAAAAGCAAGTCCCTAAACACAATACCCCTCTCTAGCCATAAACCCCTCTATAGCCCCCTACCCCCTCTCCCTCAATTCAAATGGCAACAAGGCACGTTTCTTTTAAAGGCAGAGCATCTCCTTTGCAAGCCTAAAAACAAACATTGTGTAAATACACTGATAAACAGTACAAAATATTGTCTGAGAACCTTTATTAAAGTATAAGAGCTAGAAACTAAATTTAGAACCAGAGAATAACCATGGACCTGTAATAGTCTTCACTGATCACTACTCTGTGCATTTTTCAAATTCTAGATAATTACTAATCTTCAGATTTTACAGACATGTCCTTCATAAATATCCTAAAGATGTGTGCAAATGAGATTCTCTGCTTTTAAAGGCACGGTTCACCCTGATGACAAGTTGGTTTTAATAAGAGCAGAAAAATGAGAGCAACATATAAAAGAAAGTTTGGCGAAAATCCACCAAAGAATAACAGAGTTATAAAGTTTCAAAGTTTTCAATTTGTGACGTCACATGCGAGCAGCTCCCCAAATGTCATGTGATAAAAATTCCATAAAGTGTCATTTTCTCAGAAATTTGAAAATAATTTATCTGTGCTTTCAATATAATATCAGAAACATTATTTCATACAGGTTTCTACGGAAAAAAAAAATCAATTATCATGAACCATTAAATAATGACAATTTATGGAATTCATATTACATTACATATGGGAAGCTGCTCGCATGTGACGTCACAAAATTAAAACTTTAAAACTTCATAACCCTGTTATTCTTTGATGGCTTTTCGCCAAACTTTCATTAATATGTTTCTCTCATTTTTCTGCTTTTATTAAAACCAAGTTGATGTCAGGGTGAACCTTGCCTTTAAATTGACAAGTTCTCTGGGGCCCCAAACTGGTGGCTTGCATCTCTCAACTTCCTAGCGTTGTTTATATGAGGGTGGCTCATCTCTCTCCACATAAGCAAATTCTAAACAAGAATCCCTCTCTAGCCCCTGCCCCAATCCCCCATCCCCAATTCAAATGGTAACAAGGCATATATTTCTAATAAAATTGAAAAGTTTTCTGGGGCCCCAAATTGGTGCCGTGCATTCAAAAATTCCTGGTATTGTTCACAGTTCACCAGTTGCTACTACCAAAGTAAATCCTAAACATGACCCCCCCCCCTAGTTCCCTGCCCCTCTCCCCACTCTTCTCAATCCCCATTCTAAATGGCAGGGAGGTATATCTCTTATAAAACTGACAAGTTCTCCAGGCCCCAAATTGGTGCCATGCATCTCTCAACTTCCTTGCATTGTTTATATACAGCCGGTACACCACTCGGCACAATAGCAAATCCTGAACAAGCCCTTTGCCCCCCTCCTCCCAATTCAAACAGCAACAAGGCCAAGTATTGATTGAGAGTCCCCTCACAATTTCCCATCCATCAGCCGCACGCCGTGTGTCATGATCCCAGTATAGTAACACGGTAGACAGCTGACCGACATTGCACGCTGGATGAAGATGACAACCGATGTCACAAATCACCATGAATCAATGCAAAAAACTGAGCCTGATAGAACATTTGACAATCTTTTGAAAGTTATGGTGTTTATCCGTCTTATGAGGATGTTCAAAAAGAAATTATTTGTAATTAAATTTTTATGTAATTACACCTTTTTTCCACACATGTTTAGTGCAGGTGTTTAATGAAATAGTGACAAAATAATCCTTATTTTGTTTGACAAATATATAACAAAATAATAATTCATCATGTACAGTATAGTGGCCATTTAAATGATTCCTCTAATAGTATGTGTTTAAAAACCTGTCTATAGCAACCACTTGTCTATAGAGACCAAATTCTTTGTTCCCCTTGGGTGACCACTATAGACAGTTTCACTGTATATGTGTGTGTGGTGGGGGGGGGAGGGGTATATGTGTGTGTGTGGGTGGGGGTAGTATGTGTGTGTGTGTGTGTGTGTGTGTGTATGTGAGAGAGACCACCACAATTGACACATACACATTATGTGTATACATACAAATGCACACACATGCATAAATTCATGCATGATTAGAATTTTATACATGTACATGAAAATATTCCTCATGGATACTACAAAATAGGTGACGTAATTGACTCATGTGATTAATAAACCAGGATGTATCACGCATCTTACGACAGGCGTGCATTCTCTGATGCACATTTCAACGGCTCTGGCTGACTAGTATCAGAGATGAGATCTCGCACGCTATCATAAATCTAGTTTCGGTTCATTACCGTTCTTGAGTCACATGATTTCACTAATGTGTTTGTAAATACTTAATCATCATTGACATTTGGACCAAAATCGTCTTTCCTTTGAGGATATGAAGTATAGTGAAAGACGTATATATACTCTGAGCTGAAGGAAATTTGTGTTTGAAGATGTCTGTTTATGTGACTATTAACTGTCAATAACAACCATCTCAATGTTTACTGATCATGACAACTATTAAACCTCTGATAAGTTGTGAGAAATAATGATTTTCAGCGAATTCACAAACTGGTCTAGAAACGTGTAAGGTTTTAAACCCAGTACCAAGATAGTGTATGCCAGATATCAAAATGATAGAGTCCAAATTGGCCGTGTTATTTTGCATTGAGTGGGGGATGTAGGGTTGACTCTAGTGCTGCAAAATAATCTTGGATGGAAATTTCAGGTTACTGATGAGGTTACCATTAAAAAAAATGGACTGCTGAAATATTTGGTGATACATGTTGATGGAATTCATCATATTACAGCTGCTTTGCAGTAAAGTATGAAGAGGTGAGGGAGGGAGGATTCTGAGGCTAGACGAAATACCTTGAACATTTGTGCAAATACTTAAAGCTCCAGATGGAAGTTTCATATTTTGATCCAGATTTCATTTATTTTTACTAACTGGAGAGCACCATTTACCTTTTCCGATCCCCACACGAACACATAAGGTATTATAGTTGTCTAGATACATGTTTATCAAGGTCCTATGCTCGGAAGCAATTTGTATCTCATGACTCGCTCATTTCTTTAAGAAATGAAACATGAACTACCTTAATACAGTTAAAGCATCATGTCCAATTTACTTCATAATGTTTGATCTCATTTTCAAATTTGTAACAGGATAAGAAATGAAACATATCCCGAGATGGATATCATGGCTGCCAAGTTTAACATCGATAAAAGGTTTAGAAAGTGGTTTTAAAGGAAGTTGTCAGACCCTATAAACTTAAAATAATCTGAAAAACTGGGACAAGCGGTGCAACCCCGATCAGAGGCTTTTAAAAATATGCACGATCGAACGAAGGTTGTAAAAGTGCGAGATGTAATCTCCGATAAGCCCTCATGTCACCAGAAAAGATTTAACAATTACATGTGCTGCTTGGGCATCGAGAGCCACGCCCACATCACATTGATCTACTGACTGGCATCATTCATGTGCCCAACAGTCTTGGCAGAATTCCATGCCAGTGAAAATCTGGAGGTGAACATGCTGTAATGCCGTATGTGGTGACTGTTACGACCGCCATGATGACAATTCTACCCTAAATAGTACAGAGTTGCAAACCATTAACCATGGCCCGATTGGGCAAGTAAACTTTTAGTTTTTTTCATTTAGTTGCCCATACAAAATTTTTTACTTGCCAAAGTTAACCCGTTGACTACGAGATTATGTAAATCCCCATAGACTTTGTACAGGGCCCATCTGGTTCCCGTAAGCTACGGGTTAACAGAATGCTTGTCAATTGTGTTACTTTACAGTGTTACTTTACAGATATAAGTATGTAGTACCTTGTTGTAAATGTTTTTACAACTTTTACTTGATTGGAATTTACATAAAAAACAGAAACTGAATTGAAAACACAAATTTTCATATTTTTTACTTGCCCATTTGAGCACATATATTTTATTTCCATAAATTTTGAATTTTCACTTGCCCGGAAGCAAAATTTACTTGCCCTGGGCAAGTGGGCAAGTACTAGTGTGGAACCCTGCATTAATCTGTGTTGTAGTTGAGTCTGGACTGGAGTCCAATTTGCTGTTGATTTGGACTTGGTGTTGGGTCCTAACGTAATATGAACCGCATGGATTGATTGAACTGCA
>JZLH01S0111773.1:45737-58622 GCA_001188425.1 Eucidaris tribuloides | reverse complement strand
ATTTGTAAGTACTAAACTACCGTTTGGTATTGATAATGAAGGGAAGTAATGGAGTTGCACATCCCTGACACAATCTTTAAACATAATATGAAATATAGCACCTACTAGATTGGTATCGGGACCTAAATTAGGACTCGTTTTACCTGTAGGTTCCTCCCCATCACTCATCACCTGGTCCCCTTCCTTAGGACTGCTAGGACTATCTGTGGTATCAGCTGCTGGCTGGGCCTGGACTTGGGGTGCCTGGGCCTGGGCCTGGGGCTCATCATCCTCCGCACCTGCCTCTCGGCCATTGACTACCTGCACGGCTACTGACATCTTGTTGGGTGGATAGTAAACTGAGAAACACGGCAGAAAGAAGGAAAGTAATAATAATACTAATAATTTTGTTATTGATGATAATGATGATGACAATGACGACAACAACACTATCAACAACAACAACAACAACAACAATAACAACAACAACAACTACAACAATAATAACAATAATAATACTGACAATAACAATATAATAGCACTATAAAACAATAACAATGATAATTTAATAATAATTATATAACTACATGTACTAATGATAATGATGACACTACTACAACTACTAATTACAAGAACGTCAATAACAATGATAATAATACCAAAATAAAGTACCATCATTGATTCAAAAAGTATGAAAAAATTAATTCACTTTAAGAGCTTGGAATCAGAGGCAAATACAAACCACATGTATATGATGAGATGCAGTGCATTGGTTCTTGTTAAAATGTCAAGGATATAATTATGTGCATTGCCAAACTTCCCTACTAACAAATTGCCTCTATGACATAATAAATATACTGAAAGAGTTCTATAAATTACTTTGATGACTTCTTGGTCTTTAGTTTTTTTTAAATCTACAGCATGGTTGACAACTGTTTTTTTTTTTAATTCTAAATTACCCTAATGACATTGACTACTGTATTCAACTAGTGACAACTACTCATGAAAATCAAATTAATTTGCTTCTGTATAATATAATATGTGAGCCGCTCCGACGGTAGGGGGCAAAAGTCGCAACGGACGAAATCACAGAAAACGCCAAAAACCAACCCATACCACTATTTTGGTGAAATTTTTTTTATTTCAGATTTGAAAAGTTTGATATCTATTCTATCTAATGTGTGAGTTTCAGCTTTGGATTCGAATTCTAAATACCCCAAAACAGCGATTTTCCAAACCCTTTTCGACGGGTCAAGTTGTCGTTCGAGCGAACGATCGTCCGAGACCAGGTTGCTAAGGACAGTGTCACGTGACATCGGCACGCGGCGTATTTCCAGTATCCTAGCTTTTTCATAGACAGTATACTTAGTGTGTGACTGTATGCGTGAACCTGTAATGCTTTACTTTTTTAATCCAACAACATGAATGAAAATAAATTCAAATAAGTTCGGGAGGGGTACAGCTACTCCGTCCTAACGCTCGTGTAGAATTTCTATTCATTTTAACACACTCTTTTTCCCCCTGTAATCAAACGCCCGAGTGTCCCATGCTTTTGACATAGACATTGTTCGGAATTCTCCGTTTGATTTCGGAATGCTATAGGAATATTTTAAGAACAAAAATGCGTAATCTCTCTTTCAACAATCCAGTGCCGATCACAACACAGATTTATATAAAGTGGACGCTACCGCAGAGAGAGGTGTGAATTATTTTCGTGCCTCCCTTTTTACATTGGTTTGCATCTAAGAGTTGAGATAATTAAAGAATGTATTGTATCTTGCTGAAACTGAAAACGGCGAGTGTTCTCTCTTTCAAGTTAGTTTGTTTGCAACTGGTAAAATGGATAATACACAAACAACTATTTAAAAGAAAACAATAGACCCGGATCTCGGCCAGGCAGTGCTATGCGTGTTAATCCCCTGTCTATAGAAAGCATTTCAAACTTCTTTTGTTGAGGGATGAGAGTTACGTAACGAGAAACTTGCATACCCATACTACATAAGTTATATACATGTACATGGTCTTGTACTTCTAATGGATAATTAAAAAAAGAACCAGTATAGCATACAAGGATTTCATGCATTGCTATGGAAGTATTTTTATTTCTGCTATAGGAAATGTGGTGTGTTTGAATTATGAAAAAATACAGAACGCACGATCTTACACAAATTATTATTGGTTTCCAGACTTAACAAATAACGATCTCGTATAACTTTTCGTCCTCTGCAATTCTTACATGACTCAAATGAAAGCTAAAAGTAATGTTCTCTCATGAAACTGGAAATGACAACAAAAACTGCTGTAGGTATAATTGCCGCAGCCAATGGCTATACAATGACATACAGCAAGAACTGGGTTGAAGCGTTAAATTTACATCTGGTGTTTGTGTTTGTTATTCTTTTTAAAATTTTAGGACATCAATATCAAAAACAATGAAAACACTTCTTTCCTTAATGAATTATATCAAGATTGATTAAATTAAAGATTGCTGTGATTGTAGCGACACATTTGCGCCGAATGGCTGCAAATTAGCGGTACATGTACATGTAAATCCGTTTTACATTGTCACATTCATCATTAAACTTTCCACTGTAAACATTAATAAATGAACTTGACATTTTGCATACAACTGGACAAGAGTACAGTCTGTCATCATGCCAATTTTCAACTTTTTTGATACAGGTGAAGCCCCGGTTGCTAAGGACTTTTTAGGAATTATATCACTAATTCAAGGGCGCATCCGCGCCCCGACTGAGTTTGAATTCATGGTGAAACTTTAAACACCAATTTCTCCGTTAACTTCCTTGGCGCGCTGTTTACAAATTGAACTTTCGGTCGCGTTTTTCGCCCCTTTCCTTTTGCGTATATTTCAAGTGTTATATATCATTTTAAAGCTAAGAATGTGGAGATTTTGAATCAAGCAAAAAACAGAAAATGATTTTCGCGACTTTTGCCTCCTACCGTCGGAGCGGCTCACATATTTCAAACTAAGGCCAAATTTTTGAAAGAGACGTCAAATTGTTTCACCACAGACAGCAATTTCAATGGAAAATGTCTTTTTGTAATGACCCCCCCCCCCCCCACACACACACACACTTGCCAGCTAAAAAAAATAAGTTTGGTCCGAGAGTTTTCACAACTAACTTTTTGTAAACCAAATTTCTAATAATTTGAGATATTTGATAAGTTAGTAAAAATTTGTAATGATGATTAAAACAGATTAACATTTTAACCTGATGTTGACTGTCAACTTATCAAGTCTCTTCCCCAAATAGCAGGAAAAATACACCTGGGTATATTTTCCCCTGTGATATGTTGGTGCTGGTTATAATAAACAGATTAAGCAATATTCAAATTCAATAAAGATTGAATTAAAAAACAATTTAAGTTTTGTAATCAAACAAGTTATAATGAAACAAAACAGCACAGTATATAAAATGCCGGTTTTATGCCATTTCTTCTCAATCCTGCTAGTGATCACAAACAGCTATCAGACTTAATTAAATTATCAATCAAATATCCATAAATGTAATAATTTCTTTTTATACATAAGATCAATTTGTTGTTTTCATCCAGAACATATCAAAAGTCAATAATCAGAGCCAATTTCAATCATCTATCAGAAAATTCATCAAAATGTTTTTGATGTACACTGCAAACAGAGACAATACGCCAATAAAATTAGGTGCACTAATCATCAGATGATGATGTTGACATAACAATGTTCAATAACAAACCAGTGAAGCTGACGCATTCATCAAAATCTCTATTAGTCTTCGTTTTTAAGATCTACAGGCAAGGAATAACAACTCAATGAGGATTTTTCCCTAATCACTAAGGTGCCACTTCTGATTAACATCCATTAAAAATAAGCATCCAACACAACAATTACCAAAATCATGTTTTCATAACAAGTCTGGAATTTTTCTATTCTAAGTAAATCACCAACATCCTTCCTTTCAGCAAAATATAGAAATGCTGAAATCTTTGCAGGCCATGATATCACAAATGACCAAGCTCATCATGTGCAGGGTTTCCAACAAATAACAGAAGGGAACTGGGGAGGAGAAAAACAAAATACAATTTGGGATGAACATCCAAGTCACAGAGGAAAAAGATAATCAAACTGTCACGAAAGTTTGATAAAAAGGAGAAAATATAAAACACACATAAAACAAAACCCTGTGAGGCAGGAACATAATTATGATAGCAGACGAAAAATAGTAAAACATAAACCAATGAAAAAAATATGAAGGACTAAAGAGAATATAAGGAAAAAACACATGTTAACAAATTCCATTCAATTCTATTCAACTTAATTCTGTTTTAAACTTTTGAAGAAATATATACATTTGTATTATAAAAGTTAAAGAAACATTCCGGGGTTTATCATGAAGGGGGTAGAAAAGGCAGATCAAAATCTCTAATAACAAAAAACAAATAAATTTTGTTTTCAGTTTTTAACTTATGCCGCGTTTACATTATGTTCCTGGCGGCCACGGCAACCACGTTTCAGGCCACCGTGGACAGAACGGGATGGATGTGAGACCACGCGGAAAGACCCGCTACGGATCACCTCCAAGTGCTGTTACGGCCTATAACGTATTGTCGAGTTTTATTGCGTTCCCCTCGTTTTTCTACGGCCTACTAGGTTTCTCATCCTCACCGTGACTACCGTGGCAAATTTTTTGATGGTTAAAAAATCTGGCCCGGCAGCCACGGCAACATGGACTGTCACGTTTGCCTAGCCCGTCCTACCGCATGGCCTCACGTCCATCCCGTTTTGTCCACAGTGGACTGAAACATGGTTGCCGTGGCCGCCAGGAACATAGTGTAAATGCGGCATTACATTTGACCATCAGAATTATTCACTGCACTGGAACAATTTGCATTCAGTTGGTATTCCCCTGCTACGCTTCACCAAATCCAGTAAGTATTCACCATTGTGATGTAATTTATGGATTAACATTAATGCCTAAAAATGATCTTATCATCAAAGTTTCAAATCATTTAGTAATGGGAGCCAGGTGTATGAAAGATGACAACAACACAGTTCTATCTAGAAAAATGGACCATTGGGAATCACGTTATGGTACATTTTTCTTCACAAAAAGGAAGTGAGCTTCACTGAGACAAAAATCATCCTGCCAAAACTACTTGAAGTCAGAAGAGAAATTGGCAAGAAATATGATAAGGAAAGTAGTAGAGTTTAAAGGTTAGTGACATGATTGGGAACACTTGAAAATGCCTCAAGAACCAAATGAGTTGAAATATATACCAACTATACACTAGCAGGAGTGGATCTCCCACCTGGGAGGATTTGTCTGTAATTGGTTTACTTAAGGAGAATCAAGCATAAACATAGGAGTATCTTAATTTTTTCCGGGGACGATAAAAATAAGCCCCATAGAGAGCTCCACAGCAGGTTTGCGTGGTACGAGTGATATTGACATTGTTTATTTTAGAATGAGTCAATGTTTGACTACAAGATTTTCACAGGAGAATCCTTGCATAGTTTACTTGATTCTAGAGTAGTTTCAGCCCAAGTTGAGGACTACCCCCAATCATGTCATTTACCTCTAAAACACAAGTTTAGTTTCGGCGATTTTTTTTATTTGAAAGCTTTATGCCCAAAGGTCATATCACACCATTAACAGATTCTGAATATCTTTAGTTTTTTTTTTAAATTAATTAATGAAAAATCTTGGAGGGGGGGGGACCCGAATTTTCGACTATATTTACAATTATAGCGTCCAAAAGCATTAATAAGGTTAACGGTTATCTGAATTATACCTCATCAGAAAGATCAGACTTGATATTTCTGAGAGTTTAAGATTTTAAGAACAAAGGAGAAATTGGCACAGTACCTATAATAAGGGCACAGAAGCACCGTACTTACTTTCATAATGT
Organism: Eucidaris tribuloides; assembly: GCA_001188425.1. Classification (NCBI taxonomy): domain Eukaryota; kingdom Metazoa; phylum Echinodermata; class Echinoidea; order Cidaroida; family Cidaridae; genus Eucidaris; species Eucidaris tribuloides. The sequence continues at coordinate 52,733 of JZLH01S0111773.1, read as the reverse complement.
AAAAATCGGACACTGGAATCGCTTAATGCGTACATTATTCTACATTAAACTCATATAGCAGACAAGAATGACATCAGCTTTCTTATCATACGTGACATAATTAAAACTTTGTGAGGGGATAATTGATGTCCGCAGGAGAATCGGCCAAGAACTACATGTAAAGGGTGCTAAACTAGAAAACGCATGACGTAGCGCTCATCCGGCACTCTCGAACATCATTATATTCCGAAATTTCATGTGATTACAATTTTATACCGGTGAAAAGATCTAAAATTGATCCCGGAACGAACATGAATATAAAAATTCGGAGTGAGAAAAAATTATTTCATGCCTGGAAGAGGACACTGAAAAAAAAAAATAATCAATAATACTAGAATTCATATACTGGATTGCATCCCGATCCTTCCTCGGGCCTCCATACTTATTTGTTGTTTGAGAAAAAGCACATTTGAAGTGGTGAACCAAATTAATAGGTACTTGATATGAATAAGAAACTCAAATAACATTTCTGTATTATTTGGATAGAATTGCACTAAAATTACACTAATATAATTACATGAGCCACAGTTAAAAAATTCTGGTAAAGTTTGGCTACCAACGACTTAGCTCTACCATAATAGCAACTAAATTCAAACTTGGTGAGACAATGGAATGAAGAAGAAGCATTTTTTAAAATTTTATTTCGTGATTTTGAAGTTAAATTTGCAAACAATTTGCATAATTGATTAATTCTTAATTTGCATAAATGATTAATTCACAATTTCGTGTAGAGTCTTGGAAGCCCCCCCAGCCCTATCAGATCAAACAAAACAGAATGAAAATCGTCAAGAAATGTGAGAGAAAAGCCAATTTTGTAATTAATTTTTTGGATATATTTTGCATAAATTACCATAATTAATTAATGGAGTATAATTTTCAAATTCTGATGTACAGTTTAATTGCATAACTCAGCCTTACCAAATAAAGTAATCACATTAAATTGGTTGGAAAATGAGGAGAAGAAGCATTTTGTTGATTTCAAAAATTGCATATAAATTGCATAATTGATAATTTTAATTTGCATATTATTAATTTCAAAATTTTTGTGCAGAAGTGATCTGAAACCCCAGCGCTAGCCCTATCAGATCAAACACAACAAATGAAAATCGGTCAAGAAATGTGGGAAAAGAAGCAAATTTATGTTATTTGGAGATAAATTTGCTAAATTACATATTAACAATGGCAGATATAATCTTCAAAATTCATGTATAGAAGTTTAATTGCATAACTCACCCTTTAACCGCCAATAAAAGCAATCAAAATCAAAACGTGTCGAGAAATGGAGAAGAAGCTTTTTTGTGATTTCGAAATAAATTGCATAAATTAAAAAATTATGAATTTCCACGATTCGCTGTAGATAGTTTTAAATCCCCCACCTAGCCTATCATATAAACAATCAAGAATCAAAATCCGTGAAAATGACGGAAAAGAAGCATTTTCAAAACGCGTGCGGACAAGCGAGGACGGACGGAACGGACGCCCTCACGCCACGCATGCATAAGCTCCATCGGGGCCCTCGGGCCGGGATGAGCTAAAAAAACTAACAGTATATACCATTCTGTTGTTTATCTGTTGTTTTATTTCTTGGAATTAAGAAAAAAAATCTTTTCAGCGGTTGAATAAGAGAGGATTGCGTAGTTTTGCTTTCATACCAAACACTTCACATTTCATAGAAGATGGTGTTCACCAGTATGACAACAAACAAAATCGGTGCCGAACCTGTAAGTGTTATTAAGATCGACTGGTAAAACACACGCTATGCCAGCATTTCAATACAAAAATCGCACTATATAGTAAGAGTGGATTCTCTAACACATTAAATACGTTAGGAATTTTGTTGCTGTTATATTGAACAAAACTCAAGCACGCAGACGAGAGTGTACCGCTCGAGTAATCTGCCAAGTAAATAAATCAAATGCCCACCTGAAACCAAAATGGATATGACATATTGAACACATTATCCACATGCGCAGTGCGGCCATCCGTTTTCGAATGTCGGGGACATCACAACAAGGAATGCTGGCCCAAACCATATTAATTTGCCAGCCAAAATTTTTCTAACCTTCAAATTGCACAGCCAAATTTTTCTAACCTGTCAAATGCCAGCCAATCACAGTTTTTTGGCTGCATAGCAAATTCGTGGGTGACGGATTTGATATTGTGTCCCCCACCTTCATAATCGTGGGAGGAGGGGCATATGACCCGCCCGTCCCTGACCCTGCCATTTCCTGACATCTGGATTAAAAAAATTCTTAAAATTCTAGTACAACGTGCCACGTGTGACTTTATGATCATCCTATATACCAAACCTTCGCGATATAAAAATCCCATATTGTTAAGGACAGGAATTCCCAATTAAAACAATCTTATTACTTGTATTTCATTCATAAATCAAAATGTATAATTTTTTGAGATGCTCTGCTACTGTATACAACTGAATATTTCACTGTTGGTTTTATTTTTGTTGGAATTTCGCAATACTTATTATTGCAACATTTTTCACTTCCTTTATATTTCTTTAGGAAGTGAATCAGATACAATTGAAATTTGTGAAATACGCGCTCTTCCGAATTTCCCCACATAAGCGAAAATGCAAAATTAGCATCACGCGAAATATAGGTATATACAGTAATACCGAAAGGGAGTACAGTATTATCCTTCACGTTAGGAAAATGCGGGCTATTGGTCGAATTACTTTAACTGGCATTATATGGAGCGCAGATTCAAAGCAATTCCTTGAAAGCAAATGGCCAAAATTAAACTCTGTCGGATTGAAGAGGGGAATTCATGCAACAAATACATTGTGCAAGAAGCACAGTTGTATTTACACCACTAGAAAATGCGACATTGGGATTGCTCATGTACAGTATGTGATTCTACACTAACAGTAAGCTTCAACTGTACTGTAGTAAATAATCAATGAATCCTTTAATGTCCATGGCCCAAATTAAACTCTGTGGATTGAAGTCAAGGGTAGGAATTGCAACAATACCTCTAATCGGAAAGTTTTCATGTCTTTTGTCGGCTTGGCTCGTCCCCACAATTAACAACAAATCCTGCCTAACGACTGCACCTAGGTCAACAACTACTTCACGAAACATGTAGGTTACTACCAGGTAACTGTAAGGTATACTAGGTAGCATAACAATAAACAATACAATACATTCATATTCTTTTAAATTTTAATTCTAATGTTATATAATGTTTACCTTGCTGTCTCTTATATTCAACTGTTTTAATTCCTAATTCAGTTCTCTTCTTTTTTTTTTAAATTCTAAATTTATATAACTGCTTTTTTGATATTCTCGCTTTCTATTCTTAATTTCACTTAAACCTTGATTGTCACCTTACCCTTCATCACTACAATATTTTGTACCTGTCACTCTTCAAGCTTTAAATTATAGGCAGGGATCCTTGGGAGAATGTTACCTTCATTTAAACGGAATCTATCTTTAAAAAAATATCATCATATAATATGAATACAATATTTTAGCAATTCTGAAATTCTTAAATGCAACGCATCCTTAGTCTTTTCATTAAATTCCAGATGGTAGTCTCTAAAGGGTCTTGCATCTTACTGAGCGAGTTGATCCATCATCCATCCAACACAAACACAGACAAAATTACTATTACACGTCTTGTTATGTGACTTATGTCTCTCCAGTACAAATGACTGTGTTGAGGGAACACCAGGAATTAAAGGTGCAATCTCAACTTGGGTGAAACTATTCTAGAATCAAGTATAATTATGTAGGATTCTATTTAAATCTTATGGCTCAAAACATTGACAACTGGCACAATATCAGTTGTGATTTTTCTTTTCTAATATTCTATGCGATTCTTTTATATTGGGCACAACGAGATATTAAATCCTAGATAATTGTTCTTGCTTGATTCTCCTTAAACGTTAACAATAGGACGAATGCCTTCCAGCTGGGAGATCCACCCAGGCTGCTGGTTGTAATTTCATCAGTATAATTTTCATCTCATTTGTTTCTTTTTAGTTTCCCATCATTCGCTGCCTTTAAAAGGACTGTTTCTCGTAATGAACTATTTAAAAACAAAAGCTCATAAAGAAAATACGCTAAACATCGATTAATGACTATATAAATCTGAACTGTCACACCTAGAAAAAATCTTAAATTGCTAAAAAATAAATCTGTAAAAAAAAAAGACAAAGAAAATTTATGTTTCATGGACAATAAGTACTGTCACAAATTCATATGGAGTGAAATGTCTCAAACTGCCAATTACTGTAAACACCATCTATACAATTAACAACTTAAGCTAAAACAGTTTCTCTTCAGAGCATTATGCACTGGTCAGAATTTGATTATCAAATTGCGTAAGATTGCTCATTCTTAAAAAAAATAATTAGACATACGAGTTCTTGTGCAATTTCACTAATGTTTGAAAACTGGCATTATTAAATGTATCTTTCTGCACTTCGCAACAAATTATGTTAGTTATCCGTCCTCCAAATGATGATGATTTCATTCAGCCACAGAAGAACCCTAATAATGTCAATCTGATAAGGCGTCTAAAATCCACTAGCGCGACATACTGTTAGGCGTACATGCTATTACCCAGCATATGTTGATAACCTCAAACCTCGACATTAAAATCTTAACATGATGGACTCCCTTTTGAATTAAGATTCATATCGATACCTCCGGGCAATACTGAAATCAGAGTGGCCATCTGACGTCATACGGGATTGTCTCGACTAAACTTAAGCTGCATGGATAATGTGAAGTCCTTACAGGAGTTAAACCATTGAGGATACAACTATAAAAACACAAGGATAACACACACTAAGTGTAAGATGTAACAGGGCCAGCAAGTGTGTAAGTTCACAATTCATAATCACATAGTAATTGTATATAAGTACCAATCCAGTAGCTGCAGAAGTACAGACATTGCAAACAATCTTCAAGCAACTAAATCATAAAACATGTACTTTATGCAAATAAACAGATAAATAAAAATAAATAAATATATTATAAATAAAACAATAAGCAAACAAAATAAATTGGCTAAATAAATAAGAATAATTACTTTGAGTTAGTTACTTTGAGTACTACTTCTTACTACTGCCTACTAGCTTAACTACTTCTCTTACAACAGACTACAAAAAATGCTAAGAGTAATAATTACAATAGAAATGATTATTTTAAAAGCATATGAAAAACACCATTTATTAGTTTAATGTGTAACTATGTGTGGCACTAGCCAGCAATTGGCTTTTGCTATACTCCGGATGGATAAAATGGATGTTTGAGTTTAGTGGGGCCGAGGGGGGGGGGGGGGGGGAGCAGAAAGATGAATGACTAAAGGGTTAAACGGTCATGTATTGCTGTGTCCTTTTAATCTTGTTATGATTCATCACACCAACTACACTGAAATGTGTTTAAGCATCAAGAACATCTCATTACTACCATAATTTGTCACCAAAAATTTTAAATAAAGTCTAAAAATAATCACACAAGAGATGATACATCCATAAAAACTGCGAGTCACTACCAGTTAATGGAACAATTTGCGACGGAAAATTACCATACTTTAGACAAGAGTTCCTTGAAGCAGTGAACTCAGTCATTAACAACTGCAGTTATACTGTAACATTGTGGAGATGGGGTCTTAAAGGAATCATGCATTACCCATAGTGTTGACCTCAGAGGCCCCCCCCCCACCGCCATAAATACAAAAATAAAATATCCGGTTACAAATTATCAAGTCATTTATATGGTTACATATACTAAGTCCATTATAAAATTTCACACTTCCATAGATTATTACTCCCTCCCCAAATTGAAAATATCCTGGCTATTGCCCCTCAGCAATGCATAGCATATGAGTGGTTAAAACAATGAAATCCATGCTTATAAAATTTCATCATTTTTTATTAGCTTTCTCTGAATATGTTGATATGTTCCATGGCACAATGGGTGCTTCCTACTATTCACTTCAAAGTTCAGTCACAGATTTTACGAACAGACCAAATATCACTAAAATCATCATATTTTTGCTTTTACTTCAGGATGGGAAAATTATTCCAATTGAAAATCATCCTTCTTCCGACCAGCATCGGATGCAAGTCTTTAATGTCCCACAATGAAGTACACAGAAAGCGAATATACACCCAATCTACTTAGGCCACCATATGTTATTCAATGTGTTATTTTACATCATACAGTGGAAAATGATATCAAAAATCATGCGACAAACTGTATTTTGAACATGACATTTTCTGCAAATAAATAATTTATATTTCACTATCTTGATGTGATAGTTTAGATTCTACCACAAACTGTTTACTTTGTTATAGCCATTCACTGTTATAAACAGTGTGTATTTCACAATCATGATAACACAAAACTGCCCCTACAGGCAGTAAAGGCACTGATTATAACAATGTTTCCAGTTTAAAAAATCTGAGCTACTTATGATCCCCATGATTACTAGTGTCTTTGATACGGTCTAAAATGAAGCCCTGAAATAAATGCTAGTGTAAAACAAGTCATTAAGGCTTTTAAAAAAGATGAAATCATTGGAGAGACCATTCCTAGCTTTTCTCATAGATGCATGCTGTTCAAATTTCTCTCACTCGTTCGCGATATATAAATTAATGCTGCCAATTTGTATTCTGCACATATTGTACTAGTGACAGTATAACTGTCAAACTTTTGTGTTCATAGTGTTTTGTCCATTCAACACACTGGTCAGATATGTCAGATAGCAAAGTTCGACAATTTTTCAACAGGTCTTCCAACAGTGTTATATAAGTGTCTTTAATAAGCAGTAAAGGGTGCTTATTCATCCACTTGTTAATATCTCCAACATTGTTAAAACAGAAACTAGCATATACAATATATACACAGTTTTTTTAAAAGTGTTTTATATTGAAACTTTACAGAAAGGCAGTGGTACTTTTTTCCCTCAAGAATATATCATCTC
>JZLH01S0111773.1:21676-35193 GCA_001188425.1 Eucidaris tribuloides | reverse complement strand
AATTTTTTTTTTTTTACAAAAATCCTAAAAACAATACTTTTTAGGAATATTCTATCTTTTCATGTCCTTCTATTTATCTATTTATCTATCCATCTATCTATCTATCTATCTATCTATCTATCTATCTATCTATCTATCTATCTATCTATCTATCTAAATATATTTGTCTATTCACCTATCTTCCTATATATTTATTCATCTATCTTTCCATCCACATCTATCTTTAGTACAGTATTATGTTTCTTCTTTTGCAAATTTTAATATATCAATTTTATATGCAACAAATAAGAAGAATCATAGCTTGCCATGGGAAAGATGGGCAAGAAAGTTTGCAAAGCATTGGGTGTGTTTAACTTTGTGCGGGAGGGGGTTACTACTATCTCCTTCTGGATCAATGTAAAGTCTCTGCAACAGGATTATGGAGCATCATAGCTACATGTAGATCCACCACAACTGCTGCAACATACATCCCATCAACATTAAGACCAGAAGGAACACTGCTTAGAAAGAGGGACACATAGTTTTAACATGTAACCTTTCGATGTAATCAATATGCTTTGCTGAAATCCATCGACTGGCAAAAATGTTTGTCGGATGCATATGCAGATAAACGATATGCAGATCGCATTTCACGATTTATGCGACTGGCTTCACCGTGAAGATCAATAGATCGGGGGCAAGATCGTGACATGTCTAGATCGTAAGTACAGGTGTGAGTCATGGGCAGGCTTGTCTGGGCCATGTTGAATTTCTACCTAGTCAGAAAGCCGCTTTAAATCTCACAACATGAAAGGACTAAAATCTCCCCTCATGGTCACTTGATATCTAAGTAGGACATGAAGGTCAAAATGTATCTAAAAACACTCAAATCTACCCCAAAATTAATTATACATGTTTCTCCTTCAGACTCAAAGTTACTGACATTCTGTTCAGATATTAACACCCTATCACATAGAAAACTTTTGAAAAGACATGCACATAAATGCTACAATCAAATTGTTCTGAGAGCTGGAACCCATCATGAAATTGTGTGTTTACAAAGGACTTTGCTGGTATGAATCATTAAACTAGAGCAGAGGTAGGAAAAACTGTAAATGGATCAATGAGTAAAAACAAAACTCCTCACATTTGGCATAACTCCAAGCAGCATACAGAATTGATGATCTTCATGGAAATTTGGATTTTTATTTGTTTCAGATAAAACAAATGATAATCTTACTCTCCACTAGAAAACTCTGCACATCTCTGATAAGAGAAACATAAAAGGTCAAAATCATATGTCCCTGTAGACCACACCCCTCCTCTTTTTGGCAGACGTCTATCTTTCAAATGAGTCACAATTCATTTTGTGAAAGAAATATTTGCTAATCATAAGTACGAAATCCATAAAATTACAGTAACCAACCACTATAAATGAACCATCGGTTGAGCTAACAATTTTTGGACAGTTTGCTGCAGAAGCATAACTGATTTACGTTACTCTAAATACTTGTAAGATGTTTAATACGATGACAGATTTCAAGAAATTTGACAGTAATCTCAAGAATTTCTCAAGTAAAGAACAATTGTGAAGCAAAAATAACATCATTTATTATGAACATTAGCATATTGGCTCTAAATTTTACAGGCCAATATTTTCTCAAGAGATATGGAACAAACACAATGTGGACTATACGAAAATGTCTCGATTTCACATAGTAACCCTGTGAAAGATTGTTCGAAGGTTACTGTAAACTGTCCAGTTTTAAGCATAAGTTAAACTTTTCAATCCAATTAGAAAATAGAAGTGTGTTTTGTTAGCCCAATGAAGATTATTTGATATCGATATATCACACATTCTCCACAGAGCCCAACCCATGATATCTTGAACTTACGAGACTTCTTCTAAAGTGTACCAGACCACAACAAACCATACCACAGGAGGTTCCTGAACACTTCTCAAGCAACCATACTGAACTGCACTGTGAAGCGTGCCATAGCCGACTGACTCCCAATGTGGTCCATACCTTGAGAAGGCGTAGAGTACCATACCTCAATGAGCACCTGAACGCGTTCCACTTTACTTAAACGTGTTGTCTCCGAGACTCGCACGCTAAATATACCATAGCAATACCTCCAAGGTACGCTTTCCCACATAAGCACCTGAACCCACGCATATGAACTACCCAACCCGAGACATCTCAACTTAATACTCATTCCTTAATAGGTTCATGGTGTTTTGCAATCTTCGACTTCAGACAGGTTAATTGGTTTGCGAAATGACTAAAATAGAACTTAAATAGAACTTACCTTCTGTGTCTGAATATTCCTCGTCCTCCTCGTCCTCCTCTTCTTCTCCCTCTTCTAGTCCGTTATTTTTCTGAAGGAAGAGTTGGTCTGCCTCGAGTTCCTTGGCATTGGTGGCATCGACGCCCAGCTCCCAGTTTTCGGGCGGGTCAAGGATGTACTCGGGGTCGATCAGATCCTCGGTGATCGCGAGCGTGTCGTGGTTGGCGCAGCCCTCCGGTTCGCTCCTCAGGCTCGGCAGGGTCGACGACTCGCGGGCATTGGGGGCGGGCTTCTTGACTGGTAACTCTTCACCGGGATCTGCAAACGACAGATGAGGAAACGTAAACATAAAGGTTCATATTCATGAAGGCAATTACAACTTAAATGCTCAGTGTACCATTTAAACGCTCAGTGTACCATGTAAAGTACAGCTCTGCGAACATTGTATGTATTGCGTGGAGCACATACTTGCAACTCCATCACATTAAAAGCTAAACAAGATTTCAAAATCAGAGGTTTAAGATCAGATGGCACTTTGTTTCTAAATTACAGGCTTAAAAATTAAAACTTTTCCAGTTTCACATTGATTTGAAAGGCTTTGATATGACAACATTTGTGAGTACTAGATATGACCAAATTTTTGTAGCAGCAGCTCAACTACAACTATTCAAACTGAAATAAACATTATTTTTCCCTTCAAATTTGAGTAATAAGTACTCCATGCTTTAGAAAAAAAGGTTTAATCCATGGTTAAACACAAGATTAAAACCTGGTGTCAAAGTTGAACAGCATTCATGTACACGGATCATGGAGTGAATGAACCACAATGAAAACATCGTGAACGAATGAAAAATAATGATTGCGTTCGAACTTTTCTGATTGTTTAGAACTAATGTTTACAGGAAATTAATAGATAATCCCCCAGTATTCATTTCAGCTTAGTATATTGATGTGAACAAGGATTAGTGTCTGCAAATGGTGCTAAATTACATAAACTGTAAACAAACTGTGGGATTATTCAATAAACAGCAAAATTAAGATAAATTTTTTAATGAAAAACTTGGCAATGAGTTCAACCTTTTGAACAGACAAGCCAGTGCATTGCATCGCATCAAGTACAGTAATTTTGTTTTCTAATTCAATCACAAGGCAATCTAATGATCATATAATCTGTTGAGAATTGCAACCAAAATTGTATAAATTTTGCTATCATACCTTTTTTCAGATACATGTGACAAAGAAATGGAATCCACTGTACACTAAAGAACATTTAAATCTATGACATACTACACCACTGTACTCTTCATTTCAAATTTATAGGACGACAAAGGATGTTGAAACTTTTCTACAGGGAAGTACATATAAAGTTACTTTTCAGGCTTTTTTGTTGTATGTGTATGTACAATTGTGAACAGATGCAGTATATTTTAGAAACTGTATCAACATCTAAAACACACAATCATTACATGTATGACCCTTAAGTTTGAAGAACTCAGAGAAACATGTATTATCTGCTCTGCTATATTGGAATGACGGAGGAGAATAAGACACAGACACATAGAGACACACACAAATACACAGACATACAGACACAGACACATACATGTAGACACAGATACATACACATATACACAGACACACACACAGACACAAACACAGACACACACAGACATGGATACACACAGACACAAACACAGACACATACACAGAAAGAAAACACATTTCAACAAGCATACCCGTAATTCCTGCACAAAAACAACTAGCCTTTATTTCATACAACATCCTCTGATATCTACCACGTAGACATTGGACGTGAACAGCAAAACATGCAGTGTATTGCGCAATGATACAATCTTTACCAGACCAGTCCTATGACTTACATGTACTACAGCACATATATCTTACCTCAGCTCATCTTCTGGCAATGACGAACTATGGACAAAACCTATTAGTAACAGTTATATCCTTCCCTTGGAAAGTAACCACAAACTAACACACCCTAGCAGACCATGAAGTATATTTAAATCAAGTCACACAACTCGTACAACCTGTATAATTAGTACAACATCTGCAAATCATTAACTACGCATATTCAACCAGTCTATATCCAACTTGTTCTTTCCTCTTTCCTTTCTGGAAAAAAGGGGTAAATAAAAAATGAATACCTCACAAATTTCAGGCAGTAATCATTACCATCACACCATATTTCCCAGTAATTATCCAAGACCTACATTCATCAACCATCTGTTCACAATGTCCTGATGAGTCTCACTGACCACAGACCCCGAGTAATTGTTGCGCAAACATGGTCTTGTTGTTAATGCCGATTGCGATTGCCGTAAAAATGAATGGATGACAGGACAAAGAATATTGGTCGCCCGAGCCAAATTTGGGTGGAATTGCAAAATGACAGAACGCTAATTTTGGCTGGCATTGCAAAATATCTTGAAAAGAGAGACTATTACATATTGCCAATTTGTTAAAGAATACAATCTAAATTTATCTACCTACATTCTGTGAAATATAGAAATAAAAAAGAATGAAAAACAGTGACAGTTTGAACAAATTTGGCATGGCCTGCAGAAGGGCCCTCGCATACGTTCCTGGCAAAAGGGCCTTGACACTAAATTGCCTCTAACTTGACAACCATTGGCTTGTTTCACATGAAATCAAAATAATGTGATATTTTTAGATCCTTCTGTCAGTCTGATGAATGCACATCAAATAAGGCAATATTTATCAAATTACAGAAAATTAATAGTTAAGGCCCTTGTGATGGGAAAATATGCTGGGGCCCTTATGCACGGCACATGATAGAACATGGAAAGTACCCTGTTGGTTTTCTGCATAGAATTTGACTGTTTTTCATCAACACTGTAAATGTCCTCTAGCTCGTTATTCAAAAATGTTACAGCTAAAATATCCCATAGAAATAGTTCAATTGCTCAAATGACATCTTAAACTATCAAAATGATGGAAAATCTAAATGCAGACTGATTACTAAATCTCATTTCCTTTGAATAAAGAAATGCTGGAAACATATTTAAATTATGTAATATGCAAAAATAGATCCCTTACAAACAATCAAAACAAACAATCATGTCATTCAATTGATTATGAACATATTTCCAATCAAATATTTTCTTAAAATATTTTTGTTTTTCAATTTTTTATGTACAGAACCAAATACATCTTAGTTTCAAGTAACTTTAAATTTTTCTCACACATATCATAATCAGGAGTAAGACAGTTCTCATCAAATATCTGTCCCATGTCTGTTAATGATTCTCCCATTCATGTTTGAATGCTGAATACAGTCCACTGTGCCAGACATCAATAGATCTGTTTCAGTCCGAGATGAAACTCCATGGAAGGGCTTCATTTATTCAGCTCTTATACACATAAATATACAATCTATCCACCTATCTATCTAATGTGTGTGTGTATACAGTGAGTGAAACCTATTTATAGTGACCACCCAAAGGACAAACATGGCTTTTATATTCAGGTGGCCGCTAAAGACAGGTTTGACTGCATTTATAGGTACACACATACACATGTCATACAGTATACATACTTAATGTACATATTACATGTATGAAATGTATCAACCACGAATACAGAAAAATAAAATGGGCAAAGTGAAAAAATACATATATCCATTGTGCATAAGGGTAAGGAATGTATTCATACAATTATCTAAACCATATATGTATCTCTCTTACCCTACATCCCCTTGCCCAAAAATAAAATGTCCCGCTGACAAACCGCTGTCGGATCATCCATTGATTTATGAGTAATAACTCCCTGTATCATCATGCGTGAGTGGAGAACATTGATTCATGTGGTTTGTATTGAATTAGGCTAATATGTTTGGTGTTAGGATCTGTGAAGTATGAAATGTGTGTCCCTTGGGTAATTTCAGTATAAACCCATTTATCTATGACTGGTATGGGTCTGTAAGTATGAACATGAAGGGAAAACGATGAAGTGTGTTAGGTCATGCCTAGTTTAGAATGGTTTCTTCCAATTTAAGTAATATGAGGAGTATGTGTGTGGAATCCTGCCTGACTCAAATACAAAATATTTTGAATGCACCCCCCCCATCTGAACGGATATGTACAGTTTGAGATATTTAATGTTTAACTCTTTTGATGTATTTTTATGAGTCACAGATCACTACATTACAATGAGTGTACACAGATTCTACAGGGCTTTTACACAGATGCTGGCTTTTACAAGAATGTCCTGGATTCATGATAACTTACTGTGACATTGGGAACTTTTGAGCAACTATTGGGCGATTCCGTGCGTGTCGTACGGGACATTTTGACAACAACTTCTGGGCCCTATCTCATAAAACTTGCAATCAATTGCATATCCAAAAATTGATTGTAAGTCTTAAAATACTATGTTATGATTGATTGAAATCAACTTGCGATCGATTTTTGAGAGTTGCAATCAATTGCAAAGTTTTGAGACAGGGCCCTGGTCTCTTAGCTGAATGCTTGAGCAACCAAAATTTGTTTTATGGTAATTATAAAGTACTAGTGGGTAGCCTTGTGAAAAAATGACAACCAACAAAAATTTGTTATTTATGGGTGAATTAGAGGTGAAAATGTCGCGTTTCGTATGGGACGCAGAGATGTCCCGTACGACACGCGACAATTTCACCTGTAATTCACCCATAAACAGGAAATTTTTGTTGGTTGTCATTTTTTCACAAGGCTGCCCACTAGAACTTTATAATTACCACAAAACAAATTGTCTTTCCTCATTTGTTTGGACAGCAGATTGAAAAATGTTGTGAAAATGGCCAATTTTTTAAACATGGACTCGCCCTATTTCATTTTTTTTTAATACTTTTAGCTAAGACAAATCTTGCATATCTTAAATTTCACAGAAGATCACAAACATTAAACAAACAATGAAAGAAAACAAGAAATAATACACCAGCTATAACTTAACCTGATATACTTGCCTTGATATCAAACACATTTCGGCATGATAAAGAAATCAATTTCATGAAGCCTATCCTACCGAAATCAGTGCATCAACAACCTTGTACTTACTTTGTGAGTCACATGACGTCCATTCATAATGTTCATCAGTCTTGAAGGTGACTAATTAAACATTATCAGTTTGCCTACAGTCTGACTTGGGATTGGGATGGGGGTACACAGAAAATAACAGTCTATGAACTTTGACTTGACTACCACTGTACATCTTCCCCAAATCTCTGTTTACATTTTAAGAAAAATGAAAATCTTGTCAAAAAGTAGTTCACATCTTTAGAAGATTACCATACCACGTATTTTTTATCTTGTTTCCTGTTAGTTTTGTACTGGCTCATCCTTTCTCTTATAGGTTATATTGGATCAAAATAGGTTGTTTTCTACATATATAATATGCAACAACCCCAAAACATTGATTTTAAGAAACCTTAAAAACACATACTGTATGTACACTTGTCTTTGTCTCTCAACTGCTATTGTACTTGAATTGGCAGCATGTTGGGGGTTGGAAGAGACAACAATACTGTGTTATATGGACTGTGGGGCACATATTTGATATAAATGAAATGTTTAGGGCTTTAGGCCACACACAAATTAATTGTACCTTTGTAGAAATTGAAGAGAAAATTCTACATCTCCTTTTGGTACATATCAATGTGGGATGCAAACAAACACACTAACACAAACAAATTACAATTAGATTGCATAAAAAAAAAATCACAAATCACAATAATCACAAGAAAGTGACAACTCACAGACTTATACCTCCCAAATTCTCATCGGCAAAGAGTTCTTGCCATTCCCGGGTCCACAGCTGCTGCCAGAAAAGATACTCCTTGTCTGTCTCCTCCAGAACTATCATCCTCCTCCTTACGTCTGGAGGAGGCCCAACATCCCTGCTCATCATTGCACGGTTTCATCATCATTTGCATACAATGATGATGACGATCACATCTTGTCCATTTTTCAACGCCCATACCATTCTTTCTTCATCTCCGGAATAATGGTTATTTGCAACTTACAAAATTGCACCATCTGGTTAGATCTTCTGATAATGATTCTGCACCCAATTAAGTGAATCTAGCAGCTACGTAAGTCGGACAATGATCACGCTATAATGATGACTTGAAATACAAAGATCTAGTATCTGAAATAGATGTTTACCTGTAGCGATCTCAAGGGCATCTCAAGAAATTTTAAAGTACTTTTAGATACAGTTACATCTCAATGTTGCCATGGAAACACTGGACGATAGAACCATCATTGCAATGATGTAGGTTTGTAACCATGTTACATCAAGCTTCGAAGCACATATTTGGGTTGCAAATTGTCCAAGTACATACTACATTCTGCAATCTATGCAATATGAAAGTAGCTTCAAACTGTTGTCCCATGTGTTTCAAAAATTATATTAAAGAATTTAGTTTTTAGAACATAAAGTAAAATTAACTTGTTTTGCCTGCTGTTGACACTGTGAGGAGTTCCATATGACCTCAAAGGGTAGGGCAATGATGAAATTAATTATGCATGTAATAGAGCGAACTAAATTGGCAAGTCCTTGAACACTCCAAGGCATTGGAGGACAGGGTCATTCTACCACAGCTTCCAATATGGTGTGTTTTCTTCACATCTGTGACTCACCAGTCACAACTTTGCAAAAACATGCACTATTCTCAGAGATGTTGACACAAAGTATAATCAAAAATATCAACAATAGGTACATTATGCACAAACTCTTACAATCATTACATCCTCAGAAATCAAAGAAAGAATTGTACATTCCATATTATGATTCCAATTAAAGAGGATGAATCATGAACAAACATAGGTCATCACACAATTCACAATGTGTAAATTTCCAGTGAAATCCATAGACTCTGCTCTCGATTGCTCCTTGATCATCAGAGACAAACCTCAATTGTCACAATGTCTTCTTCCACCTGTGATGCACAAAGTGAACATTTTCAGATATCGGTATTCACAAATAAAACTGCAACCTTCTAGTGGTATCCACACAACAATGAAATGGTTGTCACGTTGAGGCAACAATGTACATGAATCCCTGTAATAGAAGTGTACTTGCACAATTCTGTGAGTCTGCCCAGACAACATTATGTCCTTTTTAGCTGTCTCGTGGTCCCCTGGTGGGCCAGTTAGCCAGACCATTAGTATATCACGTAGATAGAAGTCATTGATTTCCTATACATTATGCAAAATTAATCTGCATGCTAATTCCCCATTAACCTCTTCATTCCCAATGGAAGAATGATGCTTTGTTCCATGAGTTATCTTTTGAAATAATGTGTTTACATGGCGCTTTGTAAATAATAATACCAATTAAAGGCAGGGGATCTCTTTTGCATGCCTAAAAATTAACATTGTGTAAATACAATGGCATTTAGAAGAAAATGCCATCTGGGAACCTTTAGCCAAACATAAGAGCTAGAAACTCAGTTTTACTGGAATTATAGTGACCATTAGACTCAGATTTGAATTTTTTTCTCGTGAGAAAAAAATTCCTGGTCTGCGGGGATGTTTGCAAATGAGATCCACTGCTTTTAATCATTTCCTTACCACATTCACTAAATTTCCACAGATCAATAAGTACAGTTAAAACAATGAGTAGGGGTTTACTGATCCCTTTTAATAGTCTTGTTCAATACAATTACATCCTGGTCTGTCCCGCAAGTCATTAACATCTCCCATGCATGAAATGAGTCTTCAATTTTGCAAAAATAGTGAATTACATGTATGGAATCCTGAATTGAACCAAATTCATTTTTTTAATGAGACAAACACAGCTAGTTCATTTATCTACGTGTATCTTTGACAAAAATATGTATTTACGTACTTCTACAGTTCGTAATTACAGTGTTTCTGTTTTTACGCCTATGTAGACCTACATGTATGTAGGATTGTAAAAATTTAACTTTGTGTGAAACTACTTTCAGGTTTAGCTGTTTAAGAATGCATAGCTTAGTATAAAAAAGATGACATGCTGTAAAAATGGCAATTTTCGCGCATTTTGCACAACCAGAATCTAGCGCGAAAAATAAAAGCATGCAAATATTTTTACTTGCCATACATGTACATTCCAGTAGTTAATGCTTTGATTCCGCGGAATTAAAAACACTTCAAATACATTTTAAGTGGCCGAGTATGAAAAATTACTCACTTGAAATTATCCACTTTTACAGTATCTCTTTCGTGTCAAAACAATTGCATCATATTACTTTCGTGATCATCAAATATGAATAAATAATGGAGTGTGGCATGGAGATAGATCTTTACCCATGGACAAGCTCTCTGTAAAAGTGATAATTGCTCACAGATAGGAAGGTGTTACACCTGCCAGTCTTGACAGATGGAACTGAAATTGGATATTGCGGACTTGTCTAGCATCACTCTTAGTCTTAGCCTGAAATAATGAATACAATTACTCAGCTAATTACTTCAGAAGTAACACCTTGTTATGTTTTATTTAATTGTTTTCATAATTTTCTGTTCAATGTTTTTGCAATGGATATATAATGAGTAAATTGGTGTGTTAGTAAAATTCCCGTATTAGAATTTATGGTACTTTCTTTCTCATTGAGAAATAGAAATGATGATCATGTGGTGTGTTTCACGTGAACGGGTCTAGTGTACATGTATGTAATTGGCTGTTTATTACATTTTTAGGGTTAGAAACTGCAGTTGGACTAATTTTCTTTAATTTGGACGCATTTTAACCCCCCAATATTATTATTGAAGACATGGGACTAATTATGGGACTGTTTTTATGCACACAACACTTAAGAAAAAGATTACCCACATATTAACATGGATTTCGTGAATGCAGAACATTTTTAATAGAAATCCAATATTGAAGGTTAAAGCAAGACTATCATTTGAGTATGGATGTAACTTATTTTGTACATATTTTAATTTTTCATGAGGTATTTTACATTTCTTGTGCTTGTTAGTCAGATATGTTAGAGTTGAAGCGAACCAACATTTATTTATTTTTCTACAAAGGAATGTACAGCAGGTCGACTTCTTTATCTAAAAAAGGAGAAATGGTTTTAAAAAAAAGATTGTATTCAGAGGGAATAAAGAGTTGGTCTGATGTGACATCACAAAGCAATACAAATTTAATCAAAACTTTAAACAATTTAAGAATTACTCTAATATGTAACTTAATTGAAACTGTCAATAATGAGCTTATTATCTATATTAAAAAAGAATTTAAGTAATACATTTCTGATGTACAACCAAGCACATATACAAAGTATAGTAGTTTACACAATATTTGCTTTGTATAATTTCCACTGTGAGCCACTTTTGTACATTTAGGACCTACGTTTTGATGGATAGAGTTTACAAATACTATATTGTACATTGACTTGAGTTTAGGAACAGCAATTTGTGAAGCCATGAAAAGTGTAATTAGTGTTCTATGGCAGTTAAATGGCAATAATTGAATTACCACAGGTCATGCTCAGAATTAACCATCAAAGTCATCGGAAGGAAACAATTGTCAATTGTATGAAATGTTGCCAAATGTTTGTCCTCTCACAAATGAGTACTTTACCGTTTGAATACAACAATTAAAATAAACTTTGATGGAAATAGAGGGTGCGGAAAAAATCAATTACAGAAAGTTGAAACAATTTGATTTCAGTCCACAGGTGTTACATTTATCAACAGAAATCCATTTCATTTTTTATTTATTTTGAAAAGTAATACCAAGTTTTACAAAATTTATTCAAATCTGAGTGCTTCAATATTCTACAACAAATATAAACAATGGACCAAATAAAAATATGTTTATTGACTGTTGATACACTAACTTTTATTTTTAAATATACATCAAAATCACGTCATTTGACAAAATCTTTTATCATAAATGTAGGTCAGGCAAGTTGGCTACTCTATTAGATATTTCAAATTACAGTCTGACTTGGGGGGGGGGGGTATAGAGTAGAGATAATTTCAAAGTGTCAGGACGGTTTAAGCTTGCCGGAATAGATTACGTCTGATAAAAGCTTTGGATTATTTGTTGTATTGCTGAGAGCGAGTGGATACGTGTTAACTTTCTATTGCGTTCATCATAAATCAAGGTAAAATATCTGGACGTCTACAGCTGATTGGTAAATGTTTAAACAATTTAACATGGCAGTTTGAAATACATGTGAAATGATGACTATTGAGAATTATTAATTTGAGATAACGAATATAGGATCTTCATAGTGAACAGGTATATTTAGTTGATTTTATCTCAAAGTTAAGCAATAAGTGCGGAGAGCCTTTTTCCTGCCAAGAGCTAAATATGTGCATTTGTTTTTGTCAATCCGCAATTAGACCTCATACAATATTTGACAGTAAAGATATTATGGGACATAACTTAAATAGTGTGTAAATTGTATACAATTATCATTGTTCGTGAATCGATGTTTTTTCAACTAAAAAGAATACTTACTCCTCGTGCAACCCAGAAGTTAGTTACAGTATTTTAATGTAGTTCCCAACTTAAAGTTTCATCTATGTAACTACCAAAAATTTTGTGAATGTTTTTTGTTCATGGGGCGCCATCCAATAGTTTATGTCTTATTTAAGGATTAGTATGTGTGTTATTAGATTTAAAGTGCTATTTATAGGTTTTCATTTATGTTATAGTGGATCAACTTATTACATTTAAACCCAACGTATGATATTTTTTGGAGTTCAATATTCAGTTTATGCATTAAGTTAATCAAGATTTTTGTGTGTGCAGTATAAAATATATTGTTGTGTACGGCAAAATAGATAAAAGAAAGTTACGTGAGAGATAATATTAACAAATATCATAACATAAATAAGAAATAAAATGGGCCTAAGAATAGATCCCTTGTGCGAACAACCGCACTTTGTATCTAAGGTAATTGGATGATGTTTGAATTTAAACTACCCGTATTGTTTCGGTTTAGACAAACAAATCTTCCATGGAACCCATGATAGAAGCAATGGCCTCTCGACACCATTAGTGTTGCTAATTTATTAATAAGTATAATTGTGTCAGGTTGTCAAAGGCCTTGCTCAAGTCATGAAAACGCCCAACAATATGTGTGTTCACTAGCCAAAGACTGGGTTAATGAGGTCGCTACATCTGCGCTAATGCTAAATCTGTAGAGTATTTTTTTCCGAAAAGCCGTATTGATTTGGGTTTAGTAAATCATTTTCGATTAAAAAACCATAACAATCTATTATAAACTA
>JZLH01S0111750.1:0-12060 GCA_001188425.1 Eucidaris tribuloides | reverse complement strand
CATTTTTTTCAGTTTGGTATAAAACCAGTACTCGAAAATGAAATAGGCTGAAAATTTCAGGATATAATCTTTGTTTCCAGCTTTCTGATATGCAGTCGCTCAATTTTCCAAAGGGCTTTTATTGCATAAACATGAAAAACATTACCGAGAGGGGGAATATTTTCCAAGGTAAAATTTATGTTTTCATAAAGAATCAACAGATGAAAAAATAATCAATGGTCACTACACTTTTGTAAAATTGGAATTTTAGATGCTTCAATATAGTTCACATTATTGAACTTTTATCAAAACTTTAATGTAGACAGGCATTAATATGATCATGTCTTCATAAAGTGACTTTGAAACAACTAAATGTTCTTTAAGCTCATTAGACAAGGCAGTTTTTTTCCCTACTGAGGTTGTTTCTTTACTTGATGTACATGTATGTCCAGCATCTTTTCTTTTAAATTTTTGGTAGCTTCCCTTTTCTTCCAAGGAAGCTGAATTCTCTCACAGTACATGTAACTGCCGGTAGTATTGCTCTTGATTCTCTTGGCATTTTAGCATCAACTCCTTTCTCCTTCTTGTATTCTAGAATTCCTTCAAACTGCCCCAGTTAATTCATTTTTATTCCCAACCACTTTTGATTTTCCCTTTTTCATGTGGCATAGACATTTTCAGCTGTTGGATAAGGGATAAGAAAAAAAGAGTTGGTCAGTCTTAGCGGATTGCTATAATGACAAAAATACCTTGAAATCATATAGCTGATAAACTATTTCTTCATATTTTTTTGTTTGTAATAAATTCAAGATAAAAAAAAAGTACTACAGCACTACCCACTTTGATGTGACCAACAACTTTATTTTCTGAGAGCAGAAAATATGATGTTACTATAAAAATTGGATCAATTAGCTTTCTATTTTGAATAACCAATTAATTCCAGGGAACCATCTAAAAACGCACAGTGCTTAGTTATTTTGTAGCTCATCCTAAATTATACTGCAATTGATACTGACAAAGAAATGCCACTTGCAAGTTGCATCAATTTCTTGTGCTTCAACTGGATGTTGTACACAATACAGTGTCCAGGTGTTTCGCCAAGTAAAGCACATGAAGAGCATCCTTTCAATGGCATTACTGGGTTTCAAATTATCTTCTACTGCTTTCTTTTGACTCGGTATGTCCTAGTATGCTGTCCACTTTCCATAAGATAGTTTAAAATCAATCACAAAATGGTTAGTTACGTTACAGTGCGGTTAGTTACGTTACATGGTAGTTACGTTACACATTTTACAGGCTTCTCATTTCACCATAGGGCAATGTTATTAATTTAATTGGACTGTTTTGATTTAGGGCCTATGTTCAGGAACAGTTTTGAAAATATTAACATTCTGGACAGTTGTGTTCTTTCCAGGAAAAAGAAAGTTGATTTTTTGGTTAGTTACGTTACATAGAGTCATAGGGGTAGATATTTCGAAAATTTGCAGTCATAAGATATCCCAAAACTAATTTTGGACTCTGCATGCCGACAGGTAATTACATTCAATGATTGAATATGCCTAAATTGACTTATAAGACCTTTTTCAAAACATTCAGTGATAATTTGAATATTTTACACAAATTTTCTATTCATTTCTATCTGAAATAGCAACCATGCAAATTTCACTTTTTCAGATTTTTTGGGAAAGTGATGACAATTTGGACATTCGGCTGATGTATTTTAACATATATTCAATCATAATTAACAAATTTTACCTCAAAAATTTAAATTTCAAAATTTCAGGTCATGTCCTTGAATTCACGGAATTGCCCATAGAAAGAAAGCTATTAATGCAAAAGTGCTTAAGTGGTCGAATCATGGGTACTTTACTCTACATCTTTTTGTTCTTTTGACATTATTTTCCGATAGTACTCCAAAATAGGGATCAAAAGAAATCAAGTTCAAGTTGAAGCTTCTTCACTTCACTGTTCTTGGCTATGTCAACTATTAAAACATAAACAATGAATGTTAGATCTACACAAAGAATAATTGAATCTACTGGTCAAGTTCTGAAATGGAATTTAAATTAAAAAAACTGTAGACCTAAGCCAAGGCTAATGTTAAATGATCAGTTACATGTACAATGTCTGTCAATAAATTTGAAATAAGAGAAGTACCAGCAAAACTCTGAAGATATAAATTGGACAATAAAATCTGAAATCTGACATTCATTCTGATATAGATAGAAATTAATAAAGAAATCCTGAGAAACATTTCAACTTATAATTCTACAATTTCTACATTTGGAAAAAGAGTAAAATAATAAAGACATGTCCTTTTCATATATATGGCCAAAATGAGAGAAGGAAAGTGTCAAATTCCAAGTTGTTAAAACTTGGTAAATGACAAAATTAACTCCAATAAGCACCAGTTGAAAAGAAAAGAAAATGCTAATTGTTGTTGACCTTTTTTTGCTTGATATTGACCCAGGCTAGATTTATGAATTTGTCATTGTTTTATTGCAGGATTTATGAAGAAACTGTGGATGAATTGTGCTGGTCAATGCTGACAGTTGGGGAAACTTTTCATGAGTGAAAATGTGTCAACTACCTACTGTAAGAAAATTTTGAAATATTAAACTTGAAACTTGTCTTCAACTCTTCATCATCACTCAGTATTACTTGTTCGGTGGTATTCATCATAAACTGCAAAGATGAGCAAAAGACTGTATGTGAATGGAAAATATGAAGTGAATGAGCTCAACGATGGGTACGAGTCGAGCGAGAGCCAGTCACTGTTGGACAGTTTGTCTGTCCGCACCCCACCCACTCAGCCAGGCCAAACTTCGGCTTTGGGAGCCATGTTTATCGTGGTCAATGCGTGTATTGGAGCTGGACTGCTGAACTTCCCGGCTGCCTACCAGGCTGCAGGTGGCATCCTCGTCAGTACGGTGATGGAAGCTGTGAGTAATTTGAGTTTTTCACTCCTCCCTCGTTGTACTGATGTACTCGTCATCTTTTTAAAGAATTCTGAGACCACAGCCCAATAGATCAAGAGTCAGGTAGACAAAAGGGCCGAGTCCGATAGACTGATGATAATGGCCATTGTTTGTTCATCTAAAGATCTGCTTGACTAAGGTTGTGTTAATTTGCAAATTGAATGAGGATGAAAAAAGAGAAGAGGAACTAGGTGCTTGATGTAGGCCTACAATTAAAGGCAGTGGATCTCATTTGCAAACAAACATCCCCGCAGACCAGGAAAAAATACCCATGCCCTTAGGCTATTGATGAAGGACATGTCTGCGAAATCTGGTGGAGAGTAATTGCTTAGAATTTGAAAACTGTGAAAGAAAAACAATAGCTGTTTAGTGTATGTTCTATGGTAGGAATTTTTTCTCGTGAGAAAAAAATTCAAATCAGAGTCTAACGGTCACTATAAATTCCACCAAAACCGAGTTTCTAGCTCCTATATTTTGCTGAAGGTTCCCAGATGGCATTTTCTTCTAAATGCCATTGTATTTACACATTAATTTTAAGGCATGCAAAAGAGATCCACTGCCTGTAAATAAGGATTCCCCAAATTCTATAATCCTGTTAAGACTAGATTATTGTGTAGTAGTTGAACATCCCTTTGTAGAGACAGTGATTTTCATTTTTAAAAAAATTGTCTTTTTGTTTCTGAAAAACTGTAATTCCATTTCAACTTGGTCTCAAAATGGAAATTCCATTTTGCCATAGAAAATGTACACAGCAAAAACATGAATTCCATGAATTTTTACATGAAAAGTAACGAACCAAACTGGATTTTCCATTTTGATTTACTGGTAAATGGAAAATCACTGTCCCTGTCTACCTTTGTTTCTTTGTACATTAATTTCGTTTATCTCTAGTCTTGTTTAATATTATGATTGGCAATTTTATGGCTGAAGATTCCGACAGTTAAGAAAGTCGAGGAGTTGTGAAGTTTGTAAGAAATTTCCACATTTTGTTTTAACAATTTGAACTTATATTTATAACTATCTTGGGTGAGAAGTCATTTCTCCCTGTTGCATATAATAGGTTAACTATGACATGGAGTGTGGCAAACTGATTTCACTTGCTGTAAGCTTAATTTGCCTACTTGTTCATTTCTGCTATATAATTTGTGTGTGTCAAAAGGCATGACCTAAAAAAACCCGAAAAACAAAAGCATATTAATGAGTTTACAATCACATTGTTTCACCTTTTTCTACACTTGAGTAAAGTCAGTGAATATTTGTTGGAAACGAATCTTTCTCATAAGCAGGGAAGAGCTAGTTCAGCCCCATAAAAAGAAAGAAAATAGGCAATACAGTTACAAAGAGATCAATGCCATCAATTTCTTTCTGAGTTGGACTGGAACCTATCAAAGTCCAGGGTGTTGATATAAATGATATCAATTGCTGATATCTGCAAATATTTGGTATTTGCAATGAGGAAATTAAAATTGCATGGCATAATTTCACTAGTAACTAAAGCCGCCACCTAACAGTTACCTCAATACCTTCAGCATATGGAGTTGATGATTCACTCAAAGCAGAGATGGGAAATTAAAATTTGAAGATAGTAGTAGCAAGTAGTAATCCAGGTTTAAATCCGGTTTAGTCCCCGAGCTACGGGGGTAGCCGGATTCACCTCGCACTCACAGAAATCACCCTCACACCCTCCCTCCACTTTACTCTATTCGGTGCATCCTCCTCCCTCAACCCAACCCTCCTACTCTCCTCCACCACCTGCTTCTTCCATGTCTTCTTCGGTCGCCCCCTTCCCCTCTGACCAGCCACCTCAAACTCAAGCGCCCTTCTCAAAACATGATCAACATCCCTCCTCAACACATGTCCATACCAACGTACTCTGCACATGAAGTTTAAATGTTGTTTATTGATTATACTTTCTGAGTAATTATAAATGATGATAACCTACCACATTTTAAGAAATTAATTTATGCAATTGATTAAAATTGTAATAGTTAAATTGAACTTTTGTGGGACAGTATAATTGTGAGTGTATATTTTCAACTTTTGAGCCCTCCGTGGAAAGAGGAAATGTTAAATTGGAGTGAGCATTAAAAAGGAAATTATATGAACTCTGTTGAGCTGTAAACATATGGGGCATTCCATAAAGGTCGGACGTACATTCGGACACATCTAAGAGCCATATCTCCATTGATTTAATAACAATGATTTTAATTTTCCAGTATATCATAACATGTGACTTGGGTCATCATTACACCATATCAAGACCAGGCTATAATATGAAGAATAGAAAATATGAGCAAAAATATGAGGGGTCGGACGTACATCAGACAAAAGCAGGTTCTTACACTTTCAGAGTTTATGTCAAAATCTCTGTGATTTGTGTGAAGCAGGTACTGAAATTTTTATATGGGCTGCTAGCTAAAGGATGAATCTTGAAATAACTGCAGTAAAAAATTTGGCAGGCATTACCTTGTTTCAGTTATAGGTTGATCTTTTGGGGGTCGGACGTACAGGTTGAAGGGGTCGGACGTACATCGTGCAAAAAAATTTGCACACTGTACGTCTGACCCCATTTGAAGAGCGATTACACAAAACCTACAAATTATAAATTGGTGAATCTTTTGGTACATAATGTTTGGTTAGTTGTCTTTCAAATACATGACATTTACCAAATCAGTCTGTCCCAGGTTAAGAGTTATACTTGACTAAAGTTGAGACGAATTCAGACAGCGTACGTCGACCCCATAATGAGTTTTGTTAATATTCAAGCTATAAGTAATGTTTGTCCTATAAAATGACTAATCTAACTTGGAATTTGATAATTTCACTCAGAAAGCTTCTTTATGGATTAATTAACTTGTTTTCATTACAAAAAATAGGCAAAGACAATTTTTTCCTTTGTGTTTAACTTTGTATTATTACATTTTTCTTATGTATTTTCTATTTGTTTTTTAAAATTTTGTTTTTTAATTGTTTTTTTTGGAAAGAAAATTTATTCAAGTACATTAATCCCAATGCATAGTCAGCCCAAAATTTAGCAAAATTGCTTTATGAAAATGAAAAATATGAGCATTTTATGAATTCAATGACAAGATAGACAATTCCCCATTGCAATTGTACACAAATCAATTGCTTTATGTATTATCTTTGTTTTTGGGGGTTTTAATGTGAATATTCACTTACAGACCATTATGCACCATGTTAGCACAAAATTACTCAATTACAATGATAAGAATGGAATAAGATCAATCAGCATGTTTTTGGAATTTCATGAAGGAACACTACTCCATTGACTTTTACATCGAAAATCACTCAGAATTTGCCTTTCTGGGATACCAATTGTTGTACAAAATCCACAATTATGTCAGTGGTGAAGCCGACTTGTTGCAAATTTGTCTAAAAACGTTATACACGACTTCAAAGGTAAATGTCACACTATTATTAGCCATAGATATCATCATAGCATTTCAAAGTTATTGCGGCAAAACGTCGGGTGACGAAGGGCTATTTGAGCCCCCAGTTTCTAAAGTTAATAAAGACAACAAATGGCAAGTGTTTATTTAGGTTTAAAATTGAAATGTGTATGTTAATTTTGAAAGGATATGGCATGGGTACATGATAGTGTGATATCTTTAATTTTGGGCAAAAAGCATACAACGAAGTAAAAAAATAACAAAAATTATAAAAATAAGTCTAAAAGGGGTCGGACGTACAGGGGGCGGACGTACAAAAACCTGAAGTCCGACCCCCTTTAACGATGAATACTGATAACATGAGCTTTCTTTTGGGTTATATATTAATCCAATTGAGCTGCTTTGGCATCTAGACTTGGGAAAATATTTTATACTGGCTGTTGTTTTTGTTTTAAACAAAAAGTGTAGGCCTATAAAAAGGGTCGGACGTACATTTCCAGTGCCTCACTTTTGAGTTTATTTGGTAAATAAAAATAAATTCAATCTGTAACTTCTTTTTTTGTTTCTTTTAAGAACCTTTATACATAAGCACACTTAAACCACTAACGAAACTTAAGATTTTTCAAAGCTTAAATTTGGTATAGAAAATTTGGCTTCAAACTGACTAACTTTGTAAACTATGACAAAATTGTCTCTGTTACCATGGCAACTTCAGTGCCTTGCCACAATGCAACGATGCACTATATAAATTATTTCTTTAGATTCATAACATTTCAGTATTTTAGCTTTCAAATGATAGCCACATTTGTTATGTTTGTGTATTTTTTATTTTGACCAAAAGGTTTACTATTTAATCGGAAATGCCCATATACTTAGGTCAGTCAGTTTAAACAGAAACTCTGTGACTAAAATTATGCCTCTTTTTTTTTTTCCAGGTACTAGTAGCTATCATTTTTACCACGTTGTTGGTTCTGGCTCTTTGCTCTGATGTACGGCAGTCCACATCATACCAAGCAGTGGTTGAAGAGATGTGTGGACCAATTGGCCGGGTTCTTTGTGAGATCTGTATCATTGCATATTGTTTTGGTACTTGCATCACATTTTTCATCATCATCGGTGATCAGACAGATGGAAGTGAGTTTAGTTTTTTATGTAGTAATCCAGGTTTTAAATCTGGTTTGGTCCCCGACTACAGGAGTGGCCGGATTCACCTCGCACTCACAGAAATTGCCCTTACCCCCTGTCCTTCTCCCTCCACTTTAATCTATTCGGTGCATCCTCCTCCCTTAATCCAACCCCCCTACTCTACTCCACCACTTGCTTCTTCCATATCTTTTTCGGTCACCCTCTTCCCCTCTGACCAACCACCTCAAACTCAAGCGCCCTTCTCAAAACATAATCAACTTCCCTCCTCAACACATGTCCATACCAACGTACTCCATTCGCCTTAGCCATCTGATCCACCGTTTCTTCCAAACCCTACATCTGGGGCAGAAAATTCAGGGGATTTTCCCATTGTGTTTCTAGATATTTAGGCTGTAATTTTGAAATTGTGGCCCCCTGAGAGTTTTTGTCCTCCAGACTCCTCCTGAAGATTTTACCCTGGCATTGCCCCTGTGGAAAAAGCATGTTTATGAAAGTCATAGAATGTAAAAATGATTTATCATTGATCTGAATGCAATATTTCATTTGCCATTTATGTGAGAATGATTTAAAGAGACAGATGACATATGGTGATGGTTCCAAAGTTCAGCTACTGTCAGTCTGTCACACTGTGCCGTCTAATGATTCCGTCTGCCTCCATCTAAAATATTTACCTCAGACAGTGTCAGAAGGTGGCAAATGGAATACAATAGAATGGAACAGAATGGAAAAGCACTGTCTGTCAACGTCTAGATACGTTTGTAATCCAGTTGAGAAACGAATTAAAAAGTCCAACAAACGTTTAATAAACGTACGCGTTCGTTTTTCAGACGGAATCATTAGACGGCGAAGTGTGAAAGTAGCTTTAGGCATGAAAGTGATAATTCATCTCTGTGTTAGTAATAGTATGATGATCTGCCCGTGGATGAGGCATACTGACTAATAAAGAATTGTATTGCTTTGAACTTGTCTTACGCTACAGTTCTTGCAACCATATGTCGAGATCACCCTGACGACCACTGGTACACCAACAGGCACTTTACCATCACCTGCTGGGGACTGTTTGTTGTTCTACCTCTGTGTCTACCGAGAAAGGTGGACTTTCTTAAATATCCAGGGTATGTATGCACTGTGGGCCTAAATCTGCACACCCTACATTTAAAAAAAAATACACGCAAATGACGCAATTCAATAAAAAGTCACCAAATGATGTTTTTCATATAATGATGCATATCTGAGGAATAACACTGAATGAAAACTGTACGAAAAAACTCACTTTTATTATATTTTTGAAGACAATTTTGTCAATGTGTCACTCGACTCGGTTGCGTAAAAACGGGTTGCTAAATTTGCGCACATGTACATTGGCTAGATGTAACTTACGCGGAGCAGTGATTTGCGTGAGCTAGGCCTGAGTCAAAACGTTTAAACGACGTTCACACGAACGTTAAAATGCAAAACGTTTTGCAATTTTACAATCCGTTTAAACCCTTAATTATCAACATTATGGGAAAATACCAAGTACTATAGTGATGACCATTATTTAGTGCCTTATTGGCCATGATTTTATGAACCTCAATTTTATGGAAATACCCAACTGCTGTGTTTCACTGCCACACACAGACCTATTACCACTGCTCTCTCACTATTATAATGTCCAGGACTTTTTTTCTGTCAGTCTCAGACAAGGTCACAAGTTGCTGCTCATAAAACTATCTTAAGACTATGCGCACATTGCTATTACATTTGGTAAGTTAAATTTGATAGACTGTAGAAAGAGAATTTTATTGAAAAAACACTGCATGTTAACATCAAGTTGCCTCCCTATACTGTTCAGCGCGAAAGGACACAAGAAAATTATTATTCCTCAAGAATTTTTCGATACCATTACATTTGCAATACACTTGTTGTCGAGTCTGATGTTAAGTTTTAGTTGTGACATTTATGTTTTATTACCTCTTCCACATAAAGCTGAGACATTGTGGGACCACTCGGTGCAGCCCAGTCAATTCACAAGTACACCCTGCGTGCATGTTTATTACTCAACTGATTACTTACAGTGTACTTTATTGTTATACTCAATTATAAGAACCCATAAATTAAACCTAGGTTTAACGTTGAAACGTTTATTATGACCAGTCAAAACGTTTTGCATACAAAAACTTAATGACTCAGGCCTTAGCTGTGCAGCCATCAACAAAGTTGCGAATTTCGAGAAACTGTGTGCTTATTTTTTGAACAGCGACAAATCATGAATGTTTTTATCATTTACTATACGTTTGCTACCAATTAAATATTATTTGAGTGCGGAACTGTGGTTTTGCAGATTTAGGAACCGTGCAGATTTATGCACTTGGACCATGCACATGTGTAAATATGTTTTAATTTATATAATGTGTATTGATATAATTTTAGGGATTGCCTACACCAAAGCCACAGGCATATGCTCTGGGGGAAAATTCCTTGTACTTGTTATGATTGCTAATTTTACTCTGATTTTAATGTTTCAAAATAACATGTTTGATTGAATTGAATTGTACAAAAGTTAAAAAGTGCTAAAAGACCAACAGCTGAAATTCATTAAAAAATGTTTACAGATATCCACCTGGTAGCAGTCAGTGTATGGTGAAGAACATCATGCATGACATAACCATGCCCAAAAAATTAGCTCTTGAATTATATACAAAAGAGTGAATTTAGGTACCTTTTTTGTTTGTCTGCTTTGTTCTTCTCCATTGTCATAACTGAGAGTATCATTTAAAGGGAAAATGCAGAATGGAACAGTCATCAATTCATGGGTCAAAATATTGTTATTTAGCAAGTACACTGTTCTGGGATAAAAGGTTTGCAATGGAATGTCTGTGATTCTAGTTGAAAACAGGTGGCGCACAATCCTTAGGGGGACGGAAGGGGACATGGCCCCCCCCCCACCCTGCCCCCCCCCCCCCCCACGAATTTTGAAGGTGGGGGACACAGATCAAATGTCCTCCCCCACGAATTTGGCCATGTGCTGCCAAAAAACTTGATTTTGGCTGGAATGTGCGGCAGGATTAAAAAAAATTTTGGCTGGCCAAATATGGTTTTGGTCGGCTGGCTCCCCCCCCCCCCCCCCCGTGTTCAGAAATTGTTTGGCTGGCATTTGGCATGGTTATAAAATTTTGGCTGGCAAATATGGTTTGTCAGGTTCCTGCGTGTGATGCTCCCCCATATTCATTTGAAAATGGATTTGCGGCCCATGGTTGGAAATATGCCCTGGTGACCAGCCCAAATTTGTTGATGTGCAGCTTATGGCCATGTTCAAGTTCTATTGTGGATCATGAATTAATAGAGGTTGAGTTCATCGGTTTTGATTTAAATCCACTCTCAATTTTGTGGGGGGGGGGGATAAGGACTAAAATGGGTATTATTTATTGTATTTGAATTTTAATCGTCAAATTTTATGGTCATAAGGCAGTGCGATCTCATTTGCCAAACATCCCCCAGGACCAGGACAAGATAACCATGCCCTTAGGCTATTGATGAAGGGCATGTCTGCTGAAATCTGAGCACGGAAAGAAGAAGCGGGCGGGCCCGAGTCCGCGGCTGGAGTGGGTCAGTGATTGCTAGAATTTTGAAAAATGCCAAAAGAAAACCCAAATGCCGTTTAGTGTACGCTCTATGGCATGAATTTTTTCCTCACGAGAAAAAAATTCAAATTGAGTCTAACGGTCACTATAATTCCACTAACTGAGTTTTCGACTCCTTTATTTTCTTAAGGTTCCCAGATGATTTTCTTCTAAATGCCATTGAACAATCGTTAATTTTTTGCGGCATGCCAAAGAGATCCCCTGCCTTACTAACTATTGACATAAGTGTAAGGGGATAATAGTGAATTTTCTGCCACTTACATGACGAAGGATTTGTTAACTATGTCTCGCAAGAGACATTATAGTTGATGAAGCATCAAGTAGATATAAGTTACAGTCATAGGTATACAGTAAGACCTTGTGATTTGAAATAACAAACCATATGACATACATCTTTCACAAATAAAGCTTGCAAACAGTGACGTCATCGTAACGATTGATTTTGACTAGGGGGGTCAAGGCTATTGTGAACACATACACTTTTACATGTATGCAAGTAGAATTGGATAGGGCAAATATTGGTGAAACAGGTATAGGGACACATGTATTCAAAATGATCATCAATATAGTACCTTTGTATGCAATGAAATTTACAATCATCAGCTGATGTAGAAATGACCATGATAGCCTAATTGGGCTAAATATTTCTGTTTATGTGGAATGTAACATCAGGCCTAATCAGGAGGTTTGGCAAGTAAACACATGTACATATAGGGGAGTTCAAGCTCGCGTTCGCAGTAGCTTTAACTGTTATAGTACGCTGTTCAAGGTAAAATGGTAAATTTTGATGACAACAATTCAATATCTTAAATAATAGGAACTAACATTGTGCGAGATTCAATTAAAAAAAAAAAAAAAATTTGCAAACTGTTGATATCTGGAGCTACATAGTAGTGTTTAAATGGACAAATAACACCTAGAATT
>JZLH01S0111729.1:38284-49201 GCA_001188425.1 Eucidaris tribuloides | reverse complement strand
TATTATATAAGTATGAGACTAACCTTGATTTATTGTAAATTATTCAATGCTCTTGAGTCATTATCTACACCGCTCACCAAGCAATTCTGTCAAAATATTTACCATATGTTTAGACACATTCGATCAATGGCATTATAATCATCCCGAAGGGGGCTAACATACTTTGACGTAATTACATTCATCGTTCCAGTATTAAATGCGTATGAACCCTCTGTGAACTGTTGAGAGTGATGGTGGATGCTAGATAGAAGATTTTTTTCAGACTAACTGCCACGGTGGAAGGAGACGTTATGGCTCAGTGGATGAGACCTTGGCTTTCAAATTTAAAGGCCCCTGGTTCGAAACCAAGACATGATATTTGTGTTCTTGGGTAAGGCACTCCATCCCCGTTACCCCATCCCCTGGATAGGACCTAAAGCCGGGAGACCAGTAGTCTAAGTTTTAGACTGTTCTCTTGTTTTGCTCTAATCCTAAAGCAGTTCAGAAACTTAAATAGAAACTTAAACTAGCTGTGAGTCTGGATACGTAGACTAGAGTTTCGCAGCTCGCTTCGCTCGGGATTGGGGTTAATTAAAAAGCAGTCTATGACTTAGACTGGGAGACCCGTTTTGTGACAGAAGCACTTCAGTAGGTTAAAGAATCCTCACACTGCCATCGATCGTAGAAGAACCATTTACAGAAGTGTCAAACTTTGATATCTGCAATGAATGGTTATATTTGAATTGGCAAATAAACACCCGAGAACACAACAATTTAGATAGATCATGTTGTCAATAGCAAAATATTATAGAGATTAATATCGACACATGAACTAATGCCATGTAGACAAAAATTCTAAAATAAAGTACATGTAGTCTATGTGGAAAGCTAGGATGGTTCCTCATTGGGTTTCGTTTTGTGAAAGATCGTTTTAAACTGCATTTTTTTCAGAGCTTCATTTTCAGCACTTGTTACAGTGACACAAGTAGCATGGGGCATCTTGTAACTCAGATTTCTTTTTTGAAACTGGAATCATTGTTAAACTATGCCTTTAAAAGCAAACTTTATTGAGGAAAGATATTTCAGGGTCATACAGGGACATTTTAAACAAGTAAACAATTCAATGAAAATCTACATTAAAATCTAAATTTATCTTACTTTCTGAAAGATAAAATATACGAAACCTGGTTGTTACTCTTAAGTAAAGACATTGTGTAATCATCATACAACTGCTAGTTCTATCTATATAAGTACGTTATTTATATACATCGTGGCTAAGTGGTTGAAGCATTGAAGTTCAGTTCATAGACCTTAAGTTTACTTCTGGCGTTGACCATTTTTTAAACCTATGCTATTTTCACCCAGGTTGGATCAAGTAAGAGGGACTTTGTTTTAACTCTTTGCACGCTGATGTTGCATCTGTGCAAAATCATACAATTACAATAAGCAATCGTAATAATTATTTTTCTCCTTCATTTTTGTACAGAAGACGCAAAAAAATGCTAGTATGCTTAAGTAACATCTATAGAAAAATTCACATTTCAATACTTCAACAAGGAAGCATGATTCAAAGAAAACATGAAAAGAATAATTGCCATCATTATCCCCTCAGAGCAAATTCAGCAAGTAAAGAGTTAAACTACTCTCCGGATTTGCGCCAAAGTTGATTTCTCACATTGACGTATACACAAACATAGACTCACTAGCATACTTTCTTCATATACCAACTCTATGGCTGATCCGTCGATCTATTGGTTTTTCCACTAAGCTGTACTTTATTCGCCACCTGCTTTACACCAAACCGTCTGTGCTTTATCGGCCAGCATAAGCGTTCGTTATTCCATCGCTAATCATTTTAAGTAACATACTCGAAAACATTAGCTTAAAACCCCGCTCTTATTGGATTTAAGATTGATTAACAGTCTGTTTCCAACGGAGAAACGGTGGTCATCTTAAAGTTTAATGTAGCGAGGTATCGAGGCGATTTGATCAAGTATGTGTAAGTATGTGTGTAGGTGCATGTACGTGTCATTCAATTCCACGACTGCGTAAGAAGTTAATTCGCAAGGTAATGTAATTTGTCTCCCGATCCACACGTGTTTGTGTTCGGGTTGGCTGAGCAACTGCGCTCCGGGCGATAATGGGCGATGGAGCGAAGCTATCAGCGATTTGATCGCTTGACTGCACCGTGACGTCACCAATAAAACGACACCGATGGACTTTCCAAAGAGGAACAATAATTATGAAGATCTCACACACAAAAAGGATAAAAACATTCGTTAACAATCTGTTAATTTTGGGATTGGATGAATTAAAGACATTTTTAACATTTTGGAATCAACATTTAAAATTTTATTGTG
Organism: Eucidaris tribuloides; assembly: GCA_001188425.1. Lineage (NCBI taxonomy): Eukaryota > Metazoa > Echinodermata > Echinoidea > Cidaroida > Cidaridae > Eucidaris > Eucidaris tribuloides. Next base: position 46,862 of record JZLH01S0111729.1, on the reverse strand, counting down.
AAACTTCAATGTCTGACCTACATAAAAGTGTTTAAATGGACAAATACAACATTCTAGAGCAAACAACTTTGGAGAGTTATATTGTGTCACTTGCGAAATTTGTAACAAATGAAATAGTTGAATCAAAATCAATATCCTGGGGACAAAACTCTAAATAGGGAGGAGGACTGGAAATGGTCGCTTTTAGATTTTTTTAAAGCACTTTATGATCGTTTTAAACTGCATTAAGGACTAAATTTAAAATCTTATCAGGGACTGTAATGGTACTGGGATCGCGAATCTCGTATGTATATATTTTTACTAGTAACATTGTTGAATGACGCCTTTAGAAGGCAAGGAATCTCATCTGCGCACATCCCCAGCACAGCGACGTATCAGTGAAATCTGAAGTTAAGTATATGTCTGTAATCATGTATTTGTCGAGGAATAATAATTTGCGTGGGACCTACGCGTAATATTTGTCATGTTTTTGATTAAAGGCATATGGTATACAAATTATGTCCTGATACGAGAGTTTCTGGTTGAAATTATGACGAGCCCGAGGTTACGTGGACTGAACTATTTTCCCGAGGGGTGCAGCCCCGAGGGAAAATAGTTAACAGTCAATGTAACTGAGGGCGTCATAGTTTCAAACAGAGACTCTCAGGAAGGACATAATTGTTTTATATCCGTCATCGAATAAACAGGGAAACTACATAAAGAAAAAATAAAAAGGAATTGAAAATTTACTTGCGGTACCCCTATGTGTTGCCCGGCATACAGCTGCGCGATATTTTTTATTTGCGGCACTGATAGGGATACAATTCAATTAACGTATACCCTAATTAGTCGAGTACCAATTTCATGAACCTATAAAACACTTATTTAATCCTCATTCGTATTTTACATGTAACCAAAACTCAAACTTGACGAATCTAGCCCAGTGTTAATCTTAAACTTTGCTCGACTTCCATACGGGTGTAGCACGCTATAATGTCTTTCACGCGCACGGAAAAAAAAAATAGCGTACAGTACATTAAAACTGTATACATATACTTCCTCCACAAAATTTGTCTTCCTTCACAAAACACGTTTTGTTAAGATTTAGTAGACTCAGTGAAGGTGCAAAATGGCAAACAAAGCACTGAAACATTTTCTATAAGTTTACTAGGACACAATTGCGACCCGTTTTTTAACGAGGGGTGTTATTTTCTGACTTCTGTTACAAGCCGTGAATCGACTATTTTGGTATTGATGTCATTATGTGTGACGTCAAAACCCAAATAGTCGACTATTTCTGAATTGACGTCACAAAGGCGACACTTCCATGGATCTAGTTGGAATATCATTAATCACATGATGCGCAATTGACCAACCAGGTATAAAGAAACTTACAATGACGGATATAATACAAATTCGTTAATTTTAAATAAATGTCACATACCGTACATGATGAACACACATGCAGTGTAAGGGTCTGAAAAAAAGACTAGTAGACTAATAGATTTTTTTTTTGTCTCTACGAGACAATAATTCAAATCAAAATCTAATGGTTACTATAATTCCCGTAAAACTGAGTTTCTATCTTCTATACTTTGCTAAATGTTCCTCAAGGGTATAGATTCGTTTATAAACCAGTTTACACAGTGGTAAATTTGAAGCGTGCAAATGAGACGCTCTGCCTTTAAACAGGGTTTCTCTTCTAAGCACCCGAAGAAGAACCACACTTTAGGACAACTCCTCTCTGGAGCAACCACCCTCTATACTACCACTAGCCTACCACTAGCCCGCGAGGAAGATTGCCCTAGACGGGTAGTTGTCCGGGGGGGGGGTGAGGGATTGTCTAGGGGTAGCAGTCCTAGAACCCATTTTGTTTATGTTCGGAACGGGATGAGTTAGGAATATCGCTGCACTCTAAAAACTTATATTTTATTTCAGCATTTAAAAGGGCCGAGGACTCGGATTCAACATGGTCGGTTTAAAAGTTAAATGCAACATTAAGAAAGTGTGGTCACTACTTGGCTCTTTTATATGTTGATTCAACATTTAGGTTTTTAGAGGCTGCGGCAGTGGTAGGAAAGAGAATCACTTCGGATCGATAGTCAGATCTACCGTAGATATGAACTTAGGATTGGTTGGGGTGAGAAGGAGAAGGAGAAGAAGAAGAAGAAAAAAAGAAGAAGAAGAAGAAGAAGAAGAAGAAGAAGAAGAAGAAGGAAGAGGAGAGGAGGTGAGGAGGAAGAAGAAGAAGGAGAAGAAGAAGAAGAAAGAAGAAGAAGAAGAAGAAGAAGAAAAAAAATAAGAGGAGGAGAGGAGGAAGAAGAAGAGGAGGAAGAAGAAGAATTAAAGGAAACAAGATTAAAAACAAGATTAGACAAGGCGAAGAGGAAGAAGAAGAAGAAGAAGAAGAAGAAAGAAAAGAAGAAGAAGGAGAAGAAGAAGAAGAAGAAGAAGAAGAAGAAGAAGAAGAAGAAAGAAGAAGAAGAAACCGAAGAAGAAGAGAAGAAAGAAGAATAAGGAAAAGTCAAAGACGACAAAGAAGAAGACAAATAGAAGCAAGAAGGCATCGATCAATCAACTAAACAAAAATCCATTTTAATCAATCGATCGATCAAGCAACCATTTGATAGGAAATCAGAGTAAACAATAAAGTGGTGAAAAAAATGAATACGGCCATAAGGCTGGCAAAATATGTTATATGGATACACGATGATACGATATTACTTATTGAACGTCATTGCGTTCACGTAAAACAATCATTGCACCGAATTTGTGCCCTGAATACAAATCAATCCGTCCTTCGACACGATGAATTTATGAATTTTAAATTAAATTTTGATGAAAGTAACAAACCATTAACGAGTATCTATATATGTTGGTCTACGTTGGCTCAATGTCAGCACACAAGCGGAAAAGAAGCTTTTCTCATATGAAATGTAATAGAATAGAATAATGAATCTCACAATATTCATGATACGGGCGATGCAATACAAATCAAATCCACTGCACAGCAATAAACTGTATGATATCATTGACACAAACAAATTACTAAAAAAATGTATACAGTTTCTATACCCCCTTTTTTCAATGATAAAACGCATTTTGTTCGAGGGGGTGAACCAGGAACTGTTTTTAAAGACGTTGTTATTTGGTACCATGAGCGACACTGGCAAAATGGAACACATACGGCATACCAACGAAAATCAAATAGAGAAACCACTTTAATTACGTTTCTTTTCTTTCAATATTCCTGTTTTTGTTTCGGGAAATATTTGCAAAATGTATTACGATTACTGATTTTCTGGGTTGCAAATATTACATTATCCACTATGTGATCCGATATTAGTATTCATTAACATGTGCCATACTATACATAATATTTGTCGTAAAGCAAGGTGTAAATCAGACGTTCTCAAATAGTGGCGCACGCGCCACGTTTAGTGTATCGGGCCTTTCAAAGTAGTGCATGGAAGCCGGTATGAAAAAAAAAATGTGTAACTTCTTTGATTTTTTCATGTTGTTTATATTGATTAGAGCCATTCTGGGCCTCTTAAAAGACCTCGTATTTAAAAACCTCGGGGGCTCCGCCCTCTCGATCCCCGCCAGGGGCCCTTGAGCGGGCTCCTGGCCCAATACCGCGACGCCGTGCTCGCTGCGCTCGCTTTGCGTGTTGGATAGTGGCGCAGTACAAATTCTCGACAACAAATTGGTACTTCAGCAATAATAATTGAGAACCCCTGGTGTAAATGCTGTACGTTTTCTGATCATACAAACGTAGTTTATGTTTCACACCTCCCAAACGATGTTGCTGTCTGTAAATACTCTTTGAATCAAGTTTAAAGAGAAAACACAACGGTTAAAGTTTTCTGATTTAATTGTACACTTGTGCCAAAAGACAACCACGATGCGCTATGGGTTAGATTATATAATCGGTGTGTGTATTTTTTTTTTTATAAAAGTAGACCGGCACTTTTGAGCACTGTAAATTTCTTTTGGGAGACCGGCTTCTGAAGGTACCAATCACATCATTGTGTTATTTACTTTTTCAAGGAAGTAAGGTGGTCCCGCTTTGGGCTGAAATCATTCCGTCTCGAAGCAGGGTACTTTTGGTTTAAATTTCCCCTGAAGGACTAAGTAACGGTAGTAAAATACCCCCAAAACACAGTTGGATCTCGAACTACAGTGTGTCTCAAAAAAAACTTTACACTTTTGAAATGGCCCACAAATAAAAAATAATTTCAAACTTTTTGAAAATTTATATATATATGGAAAGCTTAACGTCTCTTCTTTCATATGACACCGAAAAGTCGGAAATTGTGTCATGCTTGATTGAGCACTGCGACCTTTTGTAAAGGACATGAAAATTAGGTTGCGCAGGAATTGGCCATTCATTGTACTGAAAGGTAAAAGCTCGCTTTGATTATGTGTGCAGCTGGGGATTGGGATAATGTAAATTAAAGATCTTAGTGACTGAAACCATGAAAGACTACCGTATTGGGGTGAAGGGGAAGTGGGGTGGGTGGGGTAGTGTGGATGTGGGGTAGATATAGGGGTGTAGGGGTGGTAATGGGGTGGTGGAGGTGAGGGAGACAGGTAGAGGTGGTGGGTTTAAGGATAATTCTTAACACACCACCTCCCCCACTATCATTAACCGATTATTCCCATCCACACCACCCCCACATCCCACCACCTCCACACCCCATCACCCCATACCCAGCACCCCCACCCCTTCACCCCAATACGGTAGTCTTTCATGGTTTCAGTCACTAAGATCTTTAATTTACATTATCCCAATCCCCAGCTGCACACATAATCAAAGCGAGCTTTTATCTTTCAGTACAATGAATGGCCAATTCCTGCGCAACCTAATTTTCATGTCCTTTACAAAAGGTCGCAGTGCTCAATCAAGCATGACACAATTTCCGACTTTTTGGTGTCATATAAAAGAAGAGACGTTAAGCTTTCCATATATATATAAATTTTCAAAAAGTTTGAAATAATGTTTAATTTGGGAGCCATTTTAGAAGTGTAAAGTTTTTTTTGAGACGCACTGTATAATCTCTAGAAAGGAAACCCAGGGTTTCCTCAACGCTTCACTAGGTAGCCTATTCGGTGAACATGTCTCTATGATCATGATACTATGTAGAAAGTATTTATTGGGGAAAAAACCGGTCTTGTATAGATACCTTTCTTTCTTCCTTGTTGATTGGTTCGTAAATTTGGAGCCATATTTTACGGGTACACATTATGCACCTTGTAACTTATTGCTAGAGATTTAGAAACCAATTCAATACATACCCAAATGAAACGCACTAGTTGTAAAATAATTATGTTGATGTAAATTGTCTCCTGTCTACAAAATCATTAAAGTTACTTCCTTGTCTCCAGATATAACGTCATGAAATCGTCATTCCATTTCCCACACTATTAACGTCGCACGTTTTACACCCGACTGTCATTAAAGGCAGGGCGTCTGTTTTTCACGCCTAAAAATGATATTGTGTAAATACACTGTAAGAATAAAATGCCATCTTGGAACAATGAGCAAAGTAAACTTGGTTTTAGTGGAATTATAGTGACTGTTGGACTTGGATTTTTAATTATTGTCTGGTAAAGACGAAAAATTCTACTAGTCTGCTAGTCTTATCTCAGCGCCTACAGTGCATGTGTGTCATCATGTATGTGATTTGTGATTTTTCTTTTACAGTTTACAAATGTGTGCCATATACGTTCATGAACATGACAAATTGTATGCATAAGTCATATGCAGATTACTTTTCAAAAACCAATACATGATTTCTACTGCTAAGAGGAGTTTATCTAACAGCATCGATGCAGAAAGAGACCTGTATGCTGACAATAACTTTTAGGTGAATTTTTATTACAATTCTAGGTAATTAATGATCAGAAGATTCTGTAGACATGTCATTCATAAAGAATCTAAGGATATGACTGATATTTTATTAGGCTGCAGGATAGGTGCAAAAGAGATTCCCTCCCTTTAAGCCCCTTGTTCCACGTTTTCTCCTTGAGTTGTCTCGCTGTCACATCGTCGATTCAACGAAGCATCCCAAATCTCTTCCAACAAATCATCGATTGAAAATGTTTTCATCCTGCGTAACCCTGGTTGGTAACCCCAGAGCATTAACGCGATGCACTCGGGACATCCAAAGACGAAAGCTAAAAACAATACATACACTTAACCGACTGGTTATTTAATTGTACGCATCGTGCGTCTAATCGGGGGTGTCAAACACCGTTTAGTCGTTATTGATTTTAGGCTAAATACCTCCAGTAAGTGGTGAAAATAATGGTGACTTCATACGTCAGAGCAACTTCATTGTATAGTCCCTGTATCTATCCTAAAGCGAACCTGACCTCAACGAATATTTATTGTTGAATAAAAGCATACATTTGGGATGATTACATGAGATAACATTGCTCTAATATCTGTATATTGGGAAATTTGTCTGACTGCTGTAGCAAACAGAGAATTGCAATAATGACCAATATTGGACAATTATATAAGATCGTTTAAAATAGTGACAAAAAGAAGGAGAAGAAGAAGAAGAAGAAGAAGAAGAAAGAAAGAAGAAGAAGAAGAAAAAGAAGAAGAGAAGAAGAGAAAGAAGAAGAAGAAGAAGAAGAAGAAGAAGAAGAAGAGAGGAAGGGAGGAGGAGGAGGAGGAGGAGGAGAAGAAGAACAGGAAGAGGAAGAATAGAAGAGGGAGACAAAACAAGTAGACCGTGTACCAGTTTTTAAGCTCTAGTAGTAGAAGTAGTTTTAAAATAGAATAATATATAAAAGAAATTGTCTATACCAAAAACATCACAAAATGCAAGCATCTCATATTTTCCTTAATAAGTTATTAAAATCTCATAGAAATGTTGCAATAAAACGATATTCAACTCTTTTTTTTTACAGCATCTGCAGTTTCATAACGGTGACGCACACCCGAATTATATTTGTAAATACATAACGGGAACTTTGGTCACTCTTTAGCTAAATATTGGCTGTCAATTCATCTTCCAAAAAAATCATTACTCACCAGAAATAATGCAATTTAAGTTCATACTGGTACTATCACAAATGCAAAATCACAGCTTATTAAGCATTAGGAAACATCATACCATTTTTATCAAATGATGATTCAAAATCTTTGTCATCTGAAGTTTCAAACGATTTAAAGAGTACCAGCAACACTTTGCAGTTAAGGAAGATGGAGCCGCAAGCAGGAATATGTTAAGATTTTTTTTTGACATTGTGAGAATTGTGACAATTATAGTACATGGTGATAAGGAAATCTTAAATAAAGATTACCTTGGGACACTTACCTTCAGCAATATCACTTAGTAAATTGCTGTTAATTCTACATGTACGTCTTTGCGTAGTTGTCCTAGTAGTAGGAAAAGAAAGCCGAAACAGCTATAGATCTACAGGGGAGGAGTTTATTGATTCAAAAACATGCATATATTAATACGGCATGATTAACAAGCGTTGGGCCACGTGCATCGGTCACGTCAGGTCAGCTCAAGGCCGACGCCAGCGCAATCTGATTGGTTGGCGAAAAATGACCGTTACCTAAAATCGAAGAAGAAGAATTCGGCACAGGACAATAAATGCATAAAAATATCACCGTTTTAAGTGTTTTACGTGACCGTTTGTTGCATTATTACATTATCTTATTTCTAGCTATACCGCACCATAATATAAAGGCAAGAATATACAGTATAATATTGCATGCTTTAATTTTTTCTGAATTTCTTACCCTATTCCTCTTATTTGCTGGCCCCATCCCCCTTAAATAATGCTATTCATTCGACGCAGATATAGGTCACTGTATGACTTAATAATTGTTTTTATTCCTCGTCAAAGGAAACACATTGTTACGGCTGCATTATTTTGTAAATATAACGTCAGTTAAAGCTTGAACGAAATTAGCATGCCCATTCCCCCGAGGTTTTACCTAATGTACGGCAATCCATAAATCAGTCGCTCGTGTCAAATGGTAAAATATTTGAATGGTGCCTACATAATCATGCTCACAGCATAACATGGTGTAATCCGTATATAGAAAGGGGTACCTTCACTTGATGTGGGTAGAGCAATGATTCATTTGACAGGAGTTAAGTGCGAATTCGAACATATTTCTGCAATTATTATTATTAATTTTAGTAGTAGTAGTAGTAGTAGTAGTAGTAGTAGTAGTAGTAGTAGTAGTAGTAGTAGTAGCAGTGTTACTGCCGTTGCCGTTATCCATTTAATCGTTTTATTTGCTTCACCAACATATTCTTCTTTAACATCAGCTTTAGATTATGATCGTTTGAACAATCGCGTATTTGACATTACTTTAAGCTACCAGCTGACAAAAAAACAAAAGGTGAGGATTACAAAATTGCATAATGCAAACAAATGGGGGAGGGGAGAAGAATATAAATGTTAGAAGTAGTAGTAGTAGTAGTAGTAGTAGTAGTAGTAGTAGTAGTAGTAGTAGTAGTAGAAGTAGTAGTAGTAGTAGTAGTAGTAGTAGTAGTAGTAGTATAGTAGAATAGTGTAGTAGTAGTAGTAGTAGTAGTAGTAGTAGTAGTAGAGTAGTGTA
>JZLH01S0111718.1:790-12223 GCA_001188425.1 Eucidaris tribuloides | reverse complement strand
ATATACAGCGTGGACCAGAAAGAATGCTACGAGTGTGATCGCTAATTTCTTCACCAATATCGGCAAAATGTCATTAATATTTATTTCGTTGGTTAGAACATTCTTTTTCAATAAAATGATACCAAGATCATTGATTTTGAGTAAGGCGTTTGATTCTAGGGCCATTTGTCGGAGGCAATGCAAATTCCCAAATTTGCCAATTTTTCAACAGCGGCGGTCATCGGAACGCCTAGATATTCTGGCCTCTGGGATTGCCATACCAGACAAACCGCGATGACAATGGAGGTGTAGCTAGCATCGTCTTCTTTATGAAAGCAAGGGCATTCCAGGCATTATAAGGTATGCATTTTGAGTTGAAGGGGTCTTTCTATAATGATGTCGTGTGAAGTTGTCATTGGAAAATAACCAATCAATTTGAAATGAAGTCAATTAATATTCTTTCTCATTTCTTCCCCAATGCGGAGAGATTATACATGTATAATGCAGGCGCACCCACGGCAGAGGAGTTGGAACACATTTCTGAGCTCCTTATAGGGGTAGGGTGTTTAATTTACCCTAGCATCGTAATTCGGTTTCTTATTTCCCGTAAACGGTAGGAAAGACTTCAAACAAATAAACAAAACGTCAATATGTTACTTTGGAGCGGTCTCAGAAAGACGACCACACCCAGCAAAGAAGGAGGCGCCTCCTATCTTCAAAATACAGTGGTAAGGAGCATATCGGCTACTAATTAATGATTGTGGCCTTCGCTTCACGTCATTACAGCAAATGTAAAGAAAAGTCACATAACAGTAAATTTTAGTAAGTTTGTAGTAGTAGTAAACTGCCTTTAGAACTCAAAAGAATAAAAAAAATATAACTTGAACAGGTCCTGTCTAAAATATGTATCCTCCTTACCACTGTCTTATAAAGATAGATAGGAGGCGTTTTCTTCTTCGCTGGGTGTATATGGTCTTCTTTCTGATACCCCTTTCACACCGGGTGAACATCGCGAGACTTTCTCCGTGACGTCTCCGTGAACTTTTGGTCTGAAAGGGCGTCTCGCGAGATGTCACAGTGAATTCACTTCGCGTATGCGCGTATCACACTAATTAGCCCTTTGGTTGGTCAGCAGCTGCGCAGTACCCGCAGTGGACGGAGTCACGGAGAAGACGCGTGGAAATCCGTGTGGTTGATTGAATTGAAGTGTCTTTATTTTCATTGTAGGCCTATAAACTTTGCTAAAATGTAAGAGTAATAAGACTACATACTATTACCTGACATATTGCTTTATTATAGCAATATAATCAGAATTAGACCATCCCATCCCGACCCCTAATAGTTACTCGCCATTGAACTCGATCTTGTTTGAGTAACAAGGTTCGCGAACTGGTAGGCCCTATATCTCCTGTAAAATCAGCATTCCCATTATGAAAATTAATTCCAGCTCGATCCATTTCTCGAAATAATCGTCAAGCAAAATCAGCAACCGTAGTTGAGATGGCCTGTTGCAGTATTATCATGTCGAATGGATCGGGTAGACAAAATTCGGTCTGAAAGGGCAACATGAATTACGCGCATTTTTTCACCGTGAAAGTCACGGAGAATTCACCGTGAATTTCACGGTGAAGTCGGTCTGAAAGGGGTATTAGACATGTATTTCGAGTGTTATGATAAAATACTACGAGTGTTATGATAAAATACTACGAAGGGGAATGTTTAATTTCTACTGGTGCAAAATTTGCACATGTTCGCTAGCAAACCACCTTTATCTTATTTTAGCGTAGAACTTATACCTATACAGTGTGTCTAAAAAAATGGTCCAATCGGAAATTATTTTTTTAATATATGAAAATCATAGTCAAGTTGGATATTGACATAAAGCTAAAAGAACATACTTTTCATTGCAATTTAGTTCATTTCATTTGGTTGTGTCAATTCTGAGATATATTGAATTTTCTGCAATGACGCGAAATCGCGTTTGTCCCAGTATATGTGCGGAACATGTGCATGCAGTTTCTGCATATTGTTCAATAAAGAAACCCCAAATGAGAGTGTGAAAAGTATTGTGTAATCGTTCAATTTAGCTGAATAGATTTTTCAGGTTGCACATTTCTGATTTCCTATATTATTTGAAGTACAAAGGAGGAACATAACTTTGACAAAAGGGCTAAAATGAGTGAGATGTGTGGATCATCATGATGTCAGTGTGAATGCAGTCTGGTAAACAGAAGATATGAACATGTGCAATATTATTTCAAAACCGAGTAAGGGTTATTTGTATTTGATTTTTTATTTACTACATAATCAGAAATAAACATATTGAAGGGAAAAAAGGCATTTGTTATTTGTTTTATTGATTTTTATGATTCAATTGGTACGAGTTCTGTAAGTAACAATACCACCAATTAAGTTGTCATTAAACCAATACACAAAAGTGGGACAAACGTGATTTTGCCTGAATGCACAAAAGTAATCATAACTTTTGACTTGTAAAAGCAAATTGAATGGGACGGTTTATCACAAAGAAAATTTATTCTGCTTAAATATGATAACAAATACACATACCTTTTGAGAGAATTACATACCTTAAATATTTTTCTCCCGATTGGACCATTTTTTGAGACACACTGTACTAGTAATTGCTCCTTCTTCAAGTTGCAGGAAATCTTCAAAAAGCTTAAGTTTTTTCCTCTCGAGATCCAAAAGTTGTTCCGAGTATGGCCGTTTCTTTCCAGTAGCCTTCGGTTTCATGCGACTGGATGATGCTGATGATGGTCTGCTAGATGATGTTGACGGTATGTCGGTGTCCGACGGGACCGACGGCCGCCTCGGATTCAAAATTAATGTGTCTGTTCCGGTGTTCCCCCATCGATGCCACTGACTGCTGTTGGACCTATAATAGCCAAAACCCGTTCTTCGGTGTCATCCAAATCACGTGTATCCCTTGGCCCACCGACGGTCTTCCTGGCCGACTTCAGTTGCTCACTCCGTTTTTACCATATTCCGGACCTTCTTATCTTCTGCTCCAACCGAGTTGACACATGCCGCTATTTCTTCCCATTGCTTTTTCTTTTTTTTAAGCCGACGCCACGTCCTTGAACACACAAAACAATGACGCCTTGCGTCGTTCTACCTCCTCGGTTAATATTTCCTGCTCTTGGCTGGAAAAGTTTGCCCTCCTCCTATCGGCCTTATAGCGGCAAGTGAAAAGTTTCGTGAGCATGAAATGTTATGTACGCTTAATTGCCCCGCCTTCGAGAGTAATTTCATGCTATATCGTTACTGAAATTCCCATGTTTCACCTGGAATATTCTTTGTTCAAAAAAGGGTACATGTGCATGGACGTATACAGGCGAGGAATGTTTCTGTACTAAAGGCAACCGAGTTGTCAATCCTGGGGGATGGGGCAGTCAATAAGTGAAGCATTTAGAAACGTATATGCAATGATATATGTTTGAAAGCAGTGAAAGGCACTACAAAACTATTAAACCATTATTAGAATATACCTACCATACACAATTTTAGTTTTCGAGGCGCTTTGCGCGCAAAATTATAAATTTATATTTCAAGTTTTAGCGCGGAGCGCGCAGAATATTTTTGACATTTTGTTTACTTTTACCCACCCCCTCAGAAAAAATGGATCCGACGACCATGAAGGCAACATTGTATTCAGCTGGTCTACGGCGCTAAATCGTTGTATGGCGGGACAGAAGGGATCCACATTATAAACCAATGGATATGGTTCAGTATGAATAATGGCACATACAAATTTTTTGCCAAAACGAGTGGCGAGTTCTTCCTTAAGCAGATGCCTGCGAGATTCTGTAATAAACTTAACACCATATCTGGTGCTCGGAGGTAATGTGTGCGTCATGCCTCTCATTCACACTAAACGTGTTCGTATGTATACATGCACATAACTTTCATAATTATTACATTCTCAAAATGATGTCCGTGTATGCCCGTGTTAGTATACATCATTGTGCCCACGATATAGGCCTACACACTGAAATCATGGCGGCTATTCTCCATGTCATTCGTTACGACCCTCGAGGTAATCGTGTTTTTCGAGATAGAACGAACCCCTTATGTCATGTGCAAAAGCTCATCAACCGATATCGTCTTCCCCGAGTATTGATATTGGAACTTTGTGGACTACTATAGAAGCGGACATCCAACGACTGACACGTCGCTCGATGGCTTTACCTGTTTCTTTACAGGTGACCATGGCACTACGATTCTTTGTCACTGGTAATTTCCAGGAAGTGACAGGAGACTTACTCTGGATAAACAAAAGTTCTGTCAGCAGGTTAGTACATGTGGTATATTATTATTTTGATAATTATACTTCAACAAAATTAATGATATACAAATAAAGGAACACTATACTTCCGCCAATTATAGACAGCTTCTATCCACTGGCGTAAATCCGTGACGTCACCATATTCATCAGGGGGGATGAATGAACAGACCACCCCACCCTCACCCCGATGAATAAGATGACGTCACGGATTTACGCCAATGCTTCTATCGAATTGAATCACCATAATTTGTCATGACCAAGTTACTATTCATATATTAAGCAAAGACTGATTGAAAACGATGAAATATAATATCAGTTGCCGATGATAGTGGATTAGATAGAAATAGACTGTAGATAAACAGACATACATAGATAGACAGGTATACAGTGGAAGATAGACCCAGATGAGAATATTGTATTCCAGTGTTTCCATTGGTGATATGCACAGCCATTGTCTATTGCTATTGTGTGTGGACAAGGCACACACATCTTCTCACCACACACCATTTGGATTTCTGCTACAGGTTTTTCCAAAAGTTTTTCTTGTCAAGGGAGGCATTGATATTGAGCAAAATCTGACCCTAACTTTTTAAATAAGCATGAATTACGTAACAATGATTATAGACATCGTATTGAAACCACCTCCAACACAATGTTCACTCTTCAGCTATAACTCAATTCATGCCAGTATTATCTGGTGATAGTTTTGTGCTTATTACATATCGAAATTAACCAATTTTATTTTTAAACACCTAGTACTATTTCATATTATCATATCACATTCTAACAAAATCGATTTATCCATACATACACTCGCCTATACCCTCAATAAAAACGCACAATCGTATTGTTCGATTATATGGTTAATGTAATATCTACGAATATATTAATATATGCGCCCGTGCTGTATTTATTTCGTTGTAATAGCGTTCGTTATATCTTTATATCTTTATATTATTATAGATTTTCCGACTAAATTACCGAAAAGGCCAGAAACTAAGTTTCCTGCATGTCACGGCCAGAGAGATTGTGGAGATCAAGAGGGGGTTTCATCTTCTCTGCAGGATGCCCAGTGTCCTGGGCGCCGGTTGTACACATATTCGCATCCAAGCTCCATTCACTGAGGAAGAATTTCCTATTCATCAATTATGTGCAATTCATTTGCACGGCGAACATGGAATTTACAAACGTGTGTGCGCGTTTTCCCAGGATCAACCCATGACGCGCACATTCTGGAACAATTCCGCGAGCGGGAGCCTTGAGGACGGCTGGTTATATAGCGACAACGCGCGTGGTTATTGGGAGATAGCGCTTACCACTACGATCAAACATGCTAACTCCCATCCTTAACCCAACCTCTCCCAACGAGAAAGCTACAACACCCGGCACCGGCGAGGTCGAATGCGCTAATCGAGCGATATTTGGCGGAAAACACGATTTCGCTGCCTCCATCCCGGTGGAGGTACCTTGCAGTCTTCACTCCAGCGAGGGTGTGCAACGTCGTCGTCGCCACGGCCGTTAACATGTGCATCAACAATATGGATCCACTGAAGGACAGAGTCAAAGACGCCGCTGACGAGAGAGGACGATGAATCATTCAGAGACATACGCGTCCGACCGGAGCGGATGGCGTGTTGCCGAAGACACGATTCGAACAATTGTTTGGCGTGGGGGAAAAAATTTGATGGCATCCAAATATAGACAAAAGACTTTATTTGAACTTCATTCCTTTTCTCTTCATTTTATCGTATTCTTAGTTAAGCCTGTAAGTAATATTGACTAGTATTATTAGGTGGTTATTAATTGAAAAGGGATATCAGAGAGGTGAAATGCGAGTTGTAATAATTATTTCATTTGTCTCTCTATTATTTTTAGATCGCAACTTGCTGATCTATGATTACAAATGAACCATGGTTTCGACCGCGCGCTACAGCTATCACGGGCTGCGACAGATTACACCAGGCCAAACTGGTTAACGGCATTCGACACGGACGACCGAGGACAAATACCAAAGCTCACATTTCTGAACATTATTATAGTTAAAATAGTTCCAATGGCGGACATTTTATTTTATTTATTAAATGAAAGGGATTATTCAGAGCAGTGCTGAAAATAGATGTAATAAATTATTTCATTTGTCTCTCTCTGTATTTTAGATCGCAGTATTGCTTGATCTATGATTTTAACAACATGTCAGAAAAAAATGAACCAGGTTCGAACCGCTTCTACAGCTATTTCCGGCTGCGACAATACCACCATGCCATACTGTTTAACGGCATTACCGACGACGTAGGAACAAAATACCACAGCTTCACAATAATTCTGACATCGTTATGTTTAGAAATAGTCCCAAGGCGGTCATTGTTATATTATTATTAAATGATAAGGGGATTATTCATGAGGGATTATTTAGTGTTGTGTGAAATAATAGGAAAAAATATGTATCATCATCATCACCATAAATCGCCTCGAACCGCATTAATTATTGTAATCAGAAAGTAGTTTTTTGTTTAGAAACATCATAAAAAAATGCTTACTTCAATCTAAAACAGGTAACTTTACAGTTCCACTCAAATTCAATTTGTCAGTTGTATATTAAAATAAATTGTATTGTAACGTAATTTTATGTCACACAAGTTTGATTGTTATTGTAAATCGGATAAATATCAATAAATAGGCAAACCAGGAGCATCTATATGCCTAAAATTTGGTGTTTCAAATATCCGTCTGACTTAATTTTAGATTGCTCGATTGGAATATGGAGTTGGCGTTCTGTTACAGAGTCGATCATGGCAGAGCGATTTCGATTGTCTGCTGCCATTCCAGTTGTTGTATCTCAGGCGGTGCAAATGCAACTCGTGGGTGTAAATAATGTCGAATGTCTTACAGTGAAGCAACTCATTGTCTTCCTCGTGAAGTTACTAAATCTCCAATTATTTGAATTGTTATTTTCTCCAATCAGGGGCGGGACGGAATATAATGTAAAATCTTTTGGGGGGGGGGGCGGGGGGCACTTAGCTCCCCCCCCAAAAAAAAAATAATGGATAGCAAAAAATTCCTTTTTTTCAAAACGAAATGATGTCCCCTGAAAGAGTGCTAGGGCTCCTCCGAGATGATGTAAAGCCTCTCTAAATGACGCCTTTTTAGTCTACTCATTTTTGTCGATATTTGTCTCTTTATATTCATTTGTTCCCTAGCGGGGCTATATAGGTCCTACAATAGACATAATTAGTTAAATTATACAACGAAGACTCAAAAAGGGATTTAGCATCTCCTCATTGCCCGTCATTGGGGTAGGCAAAATATTGCCATTGCTACGGCCACTCCCCCCTGCCATTTTAATAAATAAAGCCCTCTAGTGTTTGAAATGTGCTAGTTCTGGTTTTGAACCCACGAGTCAGTTGAAACCTTTATATACGCACATTGCGTCACTAGAGGTGATTCGTTTATTTTTGTTATTGCTTATTCTAAAATGTATTCTCTCTAATTCGATGGGCACATAGTTAGAGAAAGAAAATACTTTGTCATAGAAACAAATGTACCTTGAAGGGGCATTTTCCTATAGAGCCGTCTGGGGTTGCGTCTCCAAATTTTTTCGTGATACATGGCCCTATTTGTATATACTCTTTCAGTAACGATTAAAAAAAGGTGCTAAATTTCCTACGGTCCCCTTTCTCCTCAACAAGAAAATCAATCGTATGGAGAAGAATGCCCCTTTTTCTTCAGCCAGAACTTCAAGTTTCGCAATATGGCATTTTCATGACTGGTTGTAATTATAACGAAACTAGTTTACATCTCTGCCCTCATTAAGTATTGCTCATTTGATTCTTAACTGTGATTGTTCTTCATCTTTTTAACACACTTCAAAAATTCTGAGTTGTAATTAGCCTCAGAACAGACACAAAAGCGGTTGTTGGCAACTTAAAATTCCAATTTCCAAAACTGCTCGCTCGCGGAGGTAGATATATCGGGTATATTTCATGTTATAATGATCAGAAATCCCCCTCAATAACCTAAATTACGTGAAAGAAAGAAACAGTACTCATAAATAATGTTATAACAACATTTTTTGAATACTATCAAAATCAGTGCTGTAATTAGCGCCTCCAAAATTACCACAAAGCGAGTTTATCATCTGAAAATGTCATTTTTCGCAAAACCGCCGCTCGCCTACGCTCGCTCGCTGATATACAATATATTTCATGTTTAAACAGTAACTCCTCCAAAAAGGTTTTTGCAATATTACTATAATGAAACAGCACTCAAGAAATAAATAACAAGTTTACTTTTAAATACTGCAAAAAAATCAGTGTTGTAAATCGCCAGAATATGACCTACAGTGTTTTACATCAATCATGTCTAAATTTTCTCAAACAGCTCGCCCTCGTTAACGCTCGGCTCTAATTAACCATAGATTCATGCTTTCAAATCTGATAAATTTTTAAAAAGGTTGGGTTCGAGTTAGATTGCGCCAAAACTAGATCTTTCAAGTAACAACAACGTTAAATACGCCCAATGCCCCTTTTGACCATATAAGTGCCTTTTGGCTTTGCCCCCCCCCTCCAATATCGAAAATACTCCGCACCCTGGCTCCAATATAGTGGCTGCCCTAATAGCTCAACCTATTTATCAGACTCCAAACAGATATAATAATAGTGAATCTACTCACTCTACACAACACAACAACTTCACCCAAACAAATTAACAATATTGATTTATTTAATCCTAATTGTTTTCCTTTTCCTTTTCGGAAAATGTTTTCTTCAATTTTCTGTCAGAGGAGCATGCTTTTCCTTCGCTCCTTATTAGGCCTTATGCTAGTGTCATGGGCCGCTACAAAGGGGGGCACGAAGACGAATTCATTGATAATACCCATGAGGGAAAAAGCAGTGTCATAACAATAATATGCGTCGTCGATTTAAAAACTTTTTTTATCGTGTGAATAGGAAAGTGCATATATCTGACCCTCCCTTCATTAACAAAGTTTAGTAGCTTATTTCCGTGTCTTTTTGAATATAAAAAAAAAAAAAAACAAAAAAAATAGTAAACCCTAAAAATCAAGGTGTGGTGCGGATCCCCAGAGAAACAATCGACGAGAGGGCACCCCCCCCGGATTCTCTCCGCCATACTGCGCCCTCCTACAATACCAATACTTTGAGTTTTCGATGACTTTCGTGACCATAATAATCTATGGGTATATAAATAAAGTTAATTGTTGAAACGCACTTTTTTAGTGTGGGAACGTTGGTTGCTGGTCGACTTATCACGCTCCTGAGTCTTCATAACTTTTGTCACCGAACTTGAAGTTACGATGTCGGGGTTTCATGAAACGCTATTATCCACGAATGTTTCTCCCTTTTTCTGTAACAAATCTTATTGTTCCTTATGTTTTGCTTTGCAGCAAGAGGTGGGAGCCAGAAGAGCCGCTACCCCCGCCCGAGGGAGCGCCTCGGTATCGCCGCGGCCCAGCCGCGGGGACGAAGTTAGGATGTCAGGGCTTTTTGTCACCGGTCTCCTGGTGTCCTTAATTTTGTGCCATGCAGGTCACTATAGACGTCAGAGTTCAATTTAGAGGAAAATTGGGCCAAGTCATGTTGTGGTTTGGCTATTACTGTCTGAACGTCCTTATCAAACTACCATCTGCGGAATTGTATTTGAAATTTATTACAGATTTTTTTTTTTATTTACTTTTCATGCCTCCGCAACGAAGTGCCGCGAGGACATCGATGTTTTCGGGGTTGTTCCCCCGTCCCGTGCTTCCGGGAGTGTGTCCGTCCGACCGGTCCGTTACCGGTTCTCGTACCGCGATAACTTAAGAACCTCGATCGGGATTTTGATGTATACTAGGACCAAGTATGTTACTATGAGCCACCGATGAAACCTGATTAGCGATTTTGGAGCTGAGAAGTTCAAAAGGCTCAAAGGTCAAACCAGGCCTAAAAAAATATGTCTGGATTTTCGGCTCGTTACCGCGATAACTTGACGAACGCGGGGCCTGTCTGGATTTTCAATTGAATTACTTGGGTGATTAGTATGTACTTATTTATGAGGACCAATGAATTGATTAGATTTTGGAGCTGAAAAGGTCCAAGAGGTCACCGGGGCCTTAAATAGGTCTGATTTTCGGCTCATACGTTGAAATTGGAGTATGACTGGTCTAATTTGGAGTTGTAACTTGGAGAGAGGAGATCTTTAATTATTAGGCATCATTTACTGATTCGATTTGAGTGAAAGATCAGAGTTCAAAGGGTCACAAGGCCTCATGTTCCGGAATTGAGCTGTATCACGATTAATTTAAGAACTGGTATTGGGATCTTACTGTACTTGAGTCAAAGTCACATGGGCTTATTCATCTAATTGGTCTTGCTACCATCGGTAACTTGAAGCCTTTCAAATTACATCAAATTGGATGGGAGTTGGGACTGCGACTACCCATCGACTTGCGCGCAGTGCGAACTGTTCTAGTTTAAAGGTTGTTTCAAGGCAACCTTTTAAAGTTGAAACTTGCCGTAACATTGCCACTTTCTATCACCAACTTAAGAAAAATCAGGTTTGAATAAAAAGAAGAAATGCACTCGATTCCTTATACATCCAATACATTTTAGAAAGAATTGTTGAATAAAGGAGATGGTTTATCGTGGGCGGCGGGGACAAACTTCTGTTTTCGTAATAATACAGCGCAAAAAACAGCACAAACAAACAAGCAACGCAAGCAAAAACTTATTCTTGTCCTTCCACTGGGCATTGGCGGACGGATCCATATATTTCTGAGAAGAGTAGGGACATGGTCATCAAATATTGCTCTCTCATCTTAAAAGTTGGCGTAAACCTTCGTAACACTTTGGGGGGAATTTAATACTCCTACATCATAAAGTTGTGCATCGATATATAGATAGATTAATGAGGATATTCATTCCAGGGTAAAAGTATTGGGGGAGTAAAAATGTTCACTGGCGCTGATAAGTTGTCTAACATCCATTGTGGTCCGAGTATACCGTTTCGTCTGAGACGATTAAGCCCATAAGTCCAAATACAGCCCTATTTTGAATCATAAACACTTTACACACAACAAAAAAGTAAGACTACCCCCCTTTTCAATACTTACTGTAACTTTTTTAACAAAATGAGTTCTCGCAAATAATTTGGCT
>JZLH01S0111715.1:46983-63627 GCA_001188425.1 Eucidaris tribuloides | reverse complement strand
TTAAGCGGTTATCCAACGAGACAGAGATTAGCCCTGCTCTCAGCACAATCACTGGCGCTATTTATGATTATTAATGTCGAAAATCGATTGTTTGCCCGCTTGACATTGTCTGGAGGATATTCGATCCAGAAAAGAAAATGGCTGTAATCCGACCTCTTATCCTCAGTAAACTATTTCTTGAAAGAAAACTAACTCTTATCTCTTAAACTTCTCCCCCAAATAAATGAAACGTAGACTACAGTTCTTCAAATTTTTGCAGTCATTGTTTGTTTTTTTATCTTTTTCTAGCAATTTGTTCAATCCTTTTATCCAGGTAGTGCTGAGGAATATGAAGGCCACTGATTTGATTATAGTGTGGTGATTAGAGAGACCCCAAACCCATCATTTACGATCACGAGATGATCTATCACTGCCATCACCTATTCCATTGAGTCCATGACTAAAATCTTTTTTTTTTTTTCGGGGAGAACCGTGATTTGAGTCAAGTCGTATTGTATTCACCAGGTGTCCTGACCGCACGATTACGCTGCGTCGTTTCGTTATTTCCGCACCGGCGTTTCGCACTGACGTATTACGGAGTTCGGGTCCGTGCGTTTGGACCTTGATTGTGTTCATTGTGTGGCATCACCTCCAGCGTACTGGGAATGCCTTGTGAAATGAAGTTACAATTTTTTTCCTTTTAAACTTTGCGATATGTAAAAGAAATGACATAATACACTGATCTGGAAACTTCTGGCGTTGTATTCCAAATTTGTAGTGTTTTGTAATAATTTTCTCTTGACTTTTGTGTGATTTTTGCCCCATTCATTTTAATCCATTTGTTAATATTCATGATCTTGGATAATTGAGCATTGCATCTCTCACTGGTAGTGAATCTTACAGTTTATTTGGGTAGAACTAAAGTATTGCATTTGTTTGAATTTTTTGTTGATTATTATTTTTCATTACTTGAGCTTTATACTCAATTTCATACCTAGATATCGAACAGCTTGAGGCATTCATGTTGGTGTGTGGGTGTGTGTGTGTTGTGTGTGGGTGTGTGTGTGTGTGGTCGTGAGTGGTAGTGGGTTCGGGTGTGGGTGTGTGTGTGTGCGGGGTGGGTGTGGCGGCTGTGTGTGTGTGTGTGTTGTGCCGCTGTGTGGTGTGGTGTGTGGTTGTGTGTGTGGTGTGTGTGTGATGTGTGTGTGTGTGTGTTGAGGGGCAGGGGGGTAATCTACTAATCTTGTACAGATGACCCCAAGCATTTTAAGCTGTGCATCTTTTATCTGAATCCCTTAACTCTTAACGATGACCAAGTCACAAGATTTGCCACCACAATAACTTACACAGTAAAGTTCATAGAGGTTAAATCAAAAGAAATGGTAGGTCGGCAGGACACCTAGCCATGGAGGATGTGACAACAGATGGACAAAAAAAGTAACAAACTGGACTCAAGAATTCACAAGAAGAAGGGCGGAACAGGAATAGGAGCATGGAGGACGACCTAACAGCACATGATGCATTGCAGCCGTGGCAGAGGACATGCACAGGATAGGGCAAAATGGGAGAATGGTTGAATGAGGCCTTCCTCCTGCAGTGGAGTGAATAGGCTGAAGGCAAGCAAGCAAGGCAACAATCCTCTGGCATGTAAAAGTTAACATGTACTTAGTTCTGATAGGGCGAGGATCATAAAGTTGTTATTGATGTAGTTAGCTTGTTTTATAGGCAAAATTAACAATGTTCAAGTTATAAACAAATTTGAGCTACAATAATCCTTCATGCTTACATTTATCTGTGTCTCTGATAAGGATCCAAAATGAATCACTTGACAAAAAATTACTGTGCCTTCAAAAAACAAATTATTACAGTCGCTTTTAAAAAGTGAACAATCAGTTAGCATTTTACCATTTTTCTTCAGTAGATTGCCTGTGTCATAGACTTTTTCTTCCCATGGGAGAATTCCGTCATATGTGATATTCATCTGGCGTATATTTTGTACCTACAGCATAACTTTCTAAATTTTTCATGTTCTGGGGGTGTTATTGTACATTTAAAGCACTGCCAATGTAAGTGAGATATCAAAGTGGACAATTACTTGGCACTTCACACAATGTTAAATATTGTGTCTTTAATTACTGAAAGATTTATCATATGTGTGTGTGTATTGTGTGTGTGTGGCGTGCTGTGTGTGAGGGGGCGGGGGCTTGTGTGAACAAATCAAAGTCTTATGTAGCTGGGATAATTATTTTGTTGTATTAGACCTGATTTTTTGTTATTAGACTCACTACATATTAGACCTCCTCATACATAATTAATAATGTATATAATTAATATAGCATAATTAACTATATCTATACTCTATACATGTTAACTATAGCAAATCTGACATCTGCAGCATTCACATTACTTATCACGTACAATGTACACTTACTCTGTTTTGAAGGTCTTTAGGTACCTGGGTGACCGTCCCAACATGTTGTAACAACCAGGAATGTTGGATATTAAAATATTATTTCCACTTATATAAGACAAAAAAGTACCATGCCACTGTGTGACAATTAAAGATCTTACTGGTGAGGACTTATTGGTCAATGCATTTAAGGATAGGAAAGAATGATGATGTGTTTAGTGAGAACCTTGTCTGTAAAAGCCTAAAGAAATCACAGTTTTTGAATCTGGATGAATGCGCTGCTTTCGGCTGGCAAATTCTCACTGCATGAACCTTGAATTGGGCTTAAATGGTTTTCACCATGCAGAAAGAACTGAAATTATCCAGTTTAGTTTGTATATTTCACTTGTTTTATTCTTGATCCATTTGGTAAGTCTTTAATTAGCATGTCATAGTATTTTCTATCAAATGAAACATACAGTTTCGAGTGCCATCAAAATTTAATATGTGGGCAAATGCCCGTCCAAAAGTCTTTATTGAGGAAAAAAAGTTTAATGAGAACCCCTGATGTAATTCCTTTTTTAAGTGGCAGTACATTTAACAGGGAAAAAATTAAAACTTTTCTTTTTCGGGGGCCTACTTTCCTGTTTCAGTGCTTTCCAGATATTCTTCAGTACTTGAACCCATATGGCACATTTATGGGAGCGCTTTTACACATTTCTGTGCTCTTTTGCCATTTTGGAGGACTTAATAATCAACGCGAGCCCCGATGCATTTTTTCCCTGTAATTTAGTCATAGTGAAATGTCTGAAAGTCGATTAAATTGTCATATTGTATCTTGTTCTTGCTATCAATGTTGTGACAATCATAAAATATTCATCCCAAGTAATTTGGAAGTTTTAATGACGCTGAAATACATGTAAGAAATGATTCAATTGATTCCTGGAGGTACGGTATCTTTAGCTGACTCCATGTAAGATTTACACTTCATTCCCATCAAAGTCATTTCAAGGTCAACCTTTTAAGCCTGATAAGAAATCTTCTTGCAAATTTAATTCTCATCTTCTTTCCATAATTTTAGGTAATGGACTCCTTAAGTTGTACATGTAGGTCCCTCTTTTTTTTCCTTCTCCAATCTCAGAAGCCTCCGCAAAAAGTGATTCGTGACACCTGGTTATTAGCCATTGTGCTATCTCACGCTCTCACGAGCTGCGCCTGGCAGTATGTCGCTGGGGGTATCGTTGCTCATGTATTTCTGCAGTGACGGGCGGAATAAAGCCGTCATCATTTAAAAGACTCCTGAACAACAATTCTTTGAGTATTTATTTCGTTTGGATTTCATCAGTGCATCAACTCGGAAAAAGCAAACATTAATAATTATTTATCATGCCATCAGACAAGAAAGCAAGGCTGTTTCCAATCAAATGAAATCATCGGCGGGACGTGAGATGGAACATATTTTTTCTCCTGTAAGACATGTGATGACATTATCACACAAGACTTGTTTAATCATTGTAATTACTGGTAGTAATATTTGAAGTGGTGGGTCCATTATTAATCTCTCTTTTGTCTAGACCCTGATTTCATCCATGGTGATAGATGTGCGTCGTGCGCAAATAGGGCCAACTCCCCTCCACCCGCTTCCAGAATGTCTCGATACTCTCTTGGAATTATCTCCCCTCCACAATCAAAAGATTTAGGTCACAGTTTCCAGGTGGGCAGGGGGTATGGATGGGGGTGTGGCAAGCTGGGATGAGGGAAGGGAAGGGAAAATAAATCAATAGGATAGACAGGCAAAACAGAAGTTGTATTTAGTATATCAGAAAGTGAGACAGACCACAGTACTTGGTTAAAATACAAAGTTTGCAGGTGTTGATGGCAGAAATTTGTTGTTACATGTACATTAAATGGTCAATTTATCAAAACTTCATCAGAATGTTGAACACATGACTACCTCTGTATCGACCTCTGAACTTTGCCTAGGATGATAAATGATACAGTGAGAACGAGCTCATGACCTTAACCTCATACTACGTATTAGCCTGTACTGCCCCGCCCCCAACAAAAACAACCTCACACTAAAAATTTCACCTCCACTGTACCTCCACTGTCCCCACCCACCCCCCCTCAAAAAAAAATGTTTTTGAATAACCTTTGTCAAGTTACTACATGTAGTAAAAATAAACATGAATGTTCAATAGTCATACATTTATATAATATTGGATGGCCTTGAGGTGGACACAAGAAAATATTGTACGACTTGTGAGAAATATCGGACGAGTCGCAGACGAGTCCGATATTTTCATAAGGAGTACAATATTTTCTGTGTCCACCGAAAATAAGCCATACAATATTATTATTGTTATCTAAATCCACTAGAAATTATCAAATTATAAATTTAACTGAGTCCTCTCCAAATCTCTCAAATCTAATTGAGTTTGTCAACGGCTACCCACTGATTTCATTTTTCGTGAGACAAGTTATTCCTCTTATATACATCAAAATTCACATCTTCCTCCACATTTAGTAAATTAAGCAGAACACCCACATTATGCAGAAATGACGATAAAATGATTTATTTTGTTTTAATTCTTAGTTATATGTTGTAGGTGGAAAACTGAATGAACTTGTGTTAGCCACAAGCATCAGTCAGCCACGGGCAAACACAAAAGTTCCCGGATGTGTACAACATTTTTCCTCATTGTACGACATTTTCCGATGTACACTCTGGTCTAACCACAGCGCGTATACGCGCATTCCTTTGCGCGCGGGATACGCATTAATATCACAGCGCTTGAAACCCCCTATTTAGATAACAATCAATCATGTTTAACAAAATTTCCAGGAAATATCATTATCTTTTCTAATGAGATCAAACCTCTCACCACATCATCAACTCAAAATTTAATGACTAAAAGTGAGAAGCATTGTAGTAGGACAAAAATGTGCAATACCATTAAGGTAAATCCCTGCATACCATGATAGACTGCTCCACAGTATCAGCTATGTCCGCAATTTGCTACCTAAGTACTGTAATGCGTACTGTAAAATGTGGAGGTGGAGCCTCATTACCGGTAATTACTATAGCGAATATGAAATCTCAATGCATGTGCAAAACATACAACTTCTTATTTTACCTTTGCTTACAATTTTTTTTAGCTTTTTCCTCACATCAATAAGAGGAGTACAAGCACTTGAAAGAAAGGCAAGAAGAATGTTCTAGTAACATTAACAAACAATTTGCCACCGCTAGTTATTGTCAAGTAAAAATACAATTTTTTCCCAAACTTCAGCAGATACCCAAAATAAAATGGTAATAAAATGGCATTGTGGATCAAACACATTAAATATGAATATGTTTTCTACCTTGAAAGGGTAGGGAATAGGGTAATTAGATTGTTTGAGAAAAAAGGAGAACACCAGTAAACCAGGTTTTGCAAACTGCAATACAGATGAACCATGAACAT
The DNA here is from genome assembly GCA_001188425.1 of Eucidaris tribuloides. Taxonomy (NCBI): domain Eukaryota; kingdom Metazoa; phylum Echinodermata; class Echinoidea; order Cidaroida; family Cidaridae; genus Eucidaris; species Eucidaris tribuloides. Next base: position 57,792 of record JZLH01S0111715.1, on the reverse strand, counting down.
TATTAACAACAAATAGACATGTACTTTACTCATTGCTAACATCTATCATCCACAACGAAATTACAGCAAAGGGTTATTGCACTTCCGAAGAAGAGAACAAATACAACAAGCACTTTTCAGTGTACCAAGGCTAACACAATCAGAAACGTGTCATTCTGTTCTAATGATGACAGTGTTTACCCATTATCTCAAATACCAATGACTTTGGTAATGAGCATCACGTTGATACACTAGCAAATACACATCGTTGGCTGGACAAGTTCCAAACCTCATGATATATATGGGTACCAGGTGCAAGGTCAACCCTAATGGTCAATATATCTCACTGGGGTACACCTGACTTGTCAGCCCTCAAGTTTGGAGATTCACGTTTAATTCCAATCAATCAAAACGGTGGAATACGAGGGTTAATTTACAGTTGGAAATGGTGTAATATTGGTAGGACTCATATGGCCACTCCATGTACGTGTACACACTACATGCACCAATGCACATCCTCAGTGCACTGTGAACATGTCTTGAAACGGGCAAGTCCAAGATAATGTAACCTCAGATATCAAAATTTCATCTTGATCTAATAAAGAAATATTTAATACCATTGTGAAGCTCAAGAGTTAAACTTTTTAATTCAGTAGAATTCAATGTCATATTAAGAAAATTTATGCAAATTCCAAGGGGTTAATTTGCATAAATGTAAAACTCAGCGTTACGTATGGGACAATTGAAAAAAATCCTATTAAATCATGGAAAGACATCTAATATTTAATTTATATATGGACATGAATCCTTTATCATCTTGTTTCATTGTGCATAGAAAGTTGGGCATTAATCAATTAATTATGCAAATTAGGTGCTGTCCAAGCATGAGATGTCCCATACGTAACAAATTTAGGACGATTTTTAAAGTGTTTTCGTAGAATTGAAGACTTATTGCAATGAAACTTTGGGATGTTCTAATTTATTCATTTTGAAAGTAAAATGCCCTATTAAGCTTTGAAAATTTAATTAGACATTTATTTTATAAGACAATGAAAAAATGTTACGTATGGGACATTGTGTTACGTATGGGACATTTTCAAAGTAATGGAGAAACCAAAACTTCATAAACTGAGACTCTATCTCAAATTTTTATTAGATTTAGTGGTTTGTTTTGGATATGGGTGCATGAAGAAACAATAGGGATCATCAATTCTACCCTAAATTTTCCTCTTTCAACACCGCCCTCTACGAGAATCAACAACCATACACGAAATACTACATGTGGGACTACAGTTTGGGACTACTGAATAAGTGTTATGTCAAATTTTTGTCCCCTCTTTGCACAAATTTAGGAAAATTGAAATTTTTGTGTATATTTCTGGATGATGTTTATCTGAACTACCATCTCATCCATATTAGAAACCTAAAAAACAACTTTGGATCAAAACAGAGAGATTTGAATGACAACTTTTCCCTGAAAGTATACCATCCATAGCTGTGAAACGGGCTATACGACCCCATATTGGTGAAGATACTCAATTTTCTGACCTGATAACCTTAGAGTATACCTGGACAAGTGGTGGTTAGTGTAAGTTTTTCATTTAATTCCATAAACCATAAAAATTTGCCCAAAGAACCTTAAATATTGATATCTCCACATTAAATCAATGGGGGACAAAATGTCCCATACGTAACTGTCCCATACGTAACGTGTCTTTTCCGACATTGAGTAGTGCCTATATGAAAAGTGCTTTTATTTATGAAATGAAACTTTGCCCAAATAATCTTGAATATTGCACCTTTTACCACACTGGATTTCAAGTTGCTGACTGAAATACTTTCAGAGAGTTTTCAACTCAAATTTTTTTTGGAAAAAACACCATTTTTTGCAGTCCCATACGTAACGCGACACATTTTCTTATGTAAAATATTATTGCCAAGGTCAAATGTCACCATCCTTCATATGATTATTCTTCCCCTAGATACCATGCATATAAATGATAAACTAAAAGAATTCAAACAACTTAACATTAAATTTTAGATGGTTAAAACCTCTGAATGTCCCATACGTTATCTTGGACTTGCCCAAACACATTACAATCCTAATAAGCTCTTTTTTTTAAAATTATTTGTTTACCCATAACAAAAATAATAAATAGCCTACATTTTAAAATAACTTTCTTTCCAAAATGCATGCACACATTCACCATTTTAACAAAACATTTCACACTGACAGCCAAATTCACACACATAACACCCACACACACACACACACACACACACATACACAAACACAACAAACATACACACCGAACACACACACACACACACACATACACACACATATACACAAACACAACGAACATACACACCAAACACACACACATACACAATTACACAATACACACACACACACGCACACACACACACACACACACACACACTTTTTAACAATAACTCAACTTGTGTCTGTACATAGAAAAATCATCTAAGGATATTTTTCTCTTCATGCCAAACCTACATAAGCAGCCACGTCACCCCAGCAACAGTGAAGCTTCATAAAACAAAAATGGGCACATAATATAACATATTTAAAAAAAAAATCATCCAGTTGCAATCAGTTAAGTTGTTAACTTGACCTATGCTATGATCCTGGGGCCACACTAGCGGTGTCAGCCTGCCTCATCCACTCTGCAGGCATGAACATTGATGATATGGTAAACGTGCCATCGGAAAATAAAACATAAAATAAGACATAAACCATAACAACAACGACGACAAAAACTACGAAGGCACGACAAAATGTTGAAGCGATGAGTCAGCAGTGACCACACCCTCCACGTGTCATTGGGTTGTGTTGACTCACACTCAGAGAACGTTGCCGCTGTCTCCAATTAAGGCCCTCCAGCCTCGTCTTTTTTCTAGACTTTGACTTGCCATGGGGGTCGAGATGGGATTGAAGCGGCCCTCGGATCCCTTCATCCTTCTCTCTCTCTCTCTCTCTCTGTCCCCAGGTCAGTCTATTTCATTCCCTTTTTCCCCCAGCGGGGGCCCCTGGATTTCTAACAGGCTTTGCTTGGCCAAGGGTATTAGGAGAGTGGACAGTTAGGCTACCTTTGTGTCTGCCTCGGTGTTTGGAGGTAATCGGACGTTTATTATTTCATGGTAAAGCCCCGATATCTACTGGAGATATGAACACAGAGTGAAGTCTGGAGCATATCCCCCTCGAGTGTTAACTGATGACCAAATTCGACTCTGTCAGATATTACTTCAAGGGATTTTCGTCCTTAATACTGCTGTATACATAAAGATAGTCTGAGCATTTTCTATTTGGGACACAAAAATGTTTCTAAGCCTCAAGATAAATAATATGTTTATGGACGGATAAAAGAAGTGTTTCCTGACTTTAACAGCACAAACTTTATAGAGAACTATATTAAAAGTGTACTTCTATTTTATTTTATAGTATTTTTTCATGAGATCAATTTGTAAGCTCCTTCAAAGGAATGTTTTCTGGTAAAGATAATCTTATTAAGTTGATCATCTATAAGTGTAAGTGTGAGTGTAATATCTCATTTTGTCTTCTGAAGGGGGGAAGGGGAATTAAGAGAAAGGTAGCGGGTCCATCCAACCTATTACTTAAAATGTTATCAACCAAGACCAGCACAAACTCAAGACCCATTGAGGACATAAATCTGAGGAACTGTTAAGCATCACTTGGGCAGTAAATTCAAATTTCCATGTTGACAAGCATCTACCAATGAAATTTCATGAAACAGCTACAGATAAACCAATTTATATCTAGACCATAAATTCCTCTTCCACAGAAAAGAACTACATGTACTGTACCCCAAAATATGAAGCATCCAATTCAACAGCATTAATTAACTGCCAAGTGAGTAAATTGTTATTATTACCTTTCATTATAGTTTAGGCAGCTTATCTCTTGTGTTACAAGGTCTCATTGTTCCACTGATATACATCTCAGCAGAGCTCAGATTCACCTAGACAGATGTTCAAGCGTTAATACCTTGGAAATCTACAAGGCTACTTGATCAAATTTGGTTATACGCATGAACATGACCTTAAAAGGGGGTGCCACCAAGGATTCTGTATTTTATCGACATTAGTTGCCAACAACACAGCCAACTCCCATCCTAATCGACAATATTGTAATAGGAAGGCTCGTCTCAGCCTTTATTTGTTTCCTAACCTTCACTTCCATTTGAATTGATCAAATTTGCTTTGCAGATGAGACCGTAAAGTCTGCAATCCTTCCAACAGCATGCAATGAGTTTGGAATAAAGCAAATCAAATGTAGTGAATTACCAGGACTGCAAACAGTGAATATTATCTTTAGCAGTCAATGCAATGATAGTTTCGTTTGGTGTTTAATATCAATGAGATGGTCAGAATATATTTTTGTAATTTTGAAAGTCATTGTGACTGTAAAAAGTTTAATACAATTTGCGCCAGAATTTCCTCTGTACCAGTACTGCACTGAGTGCAGACAGGCATTCAATGGAAATTATTCTTATTACAATTTATAACATACAAGAGCTAGTACAGAATGAACTTTAAATATTGTAGTATATTATGATATACATGTACAAATAATGCATGGTATAATGAAACATTCTTCATCATATACAAAATGACAACTATGTTTAAGTTAAAACAAACTTTTCAAAAACAAATAAACAAAACTACCATTGGGAATATGAAACCCACAAACTGGTTTTGAAGAAATGTATACACTGAATATTTTGTGGTACTTTTATTTTTTGAGAACTTTTCGACATAAAAACCATAAAAATTTTCATTTATTGATATACCTATAAAGTGAATGAAAATGCAATAAAATAGTGAAGATAACTCTCACAAAATCCCCATCATGCAGCAAAATCCTGAAAATAAGGCAAGTGTACCATTTGAGGAACCTTCAATCTACATTCTGCATGATCATTCCTACCAAGTTTGGTATGAATCCAATTATTTGTTTTAAAGAAGATGGAAAAGTGAATTAAATGTACACCCATAGCATCCTTCTTAGGTGGGCTAAAAATCTAATGTTGGTACAAACAGACTTACAAATATTACAAAGGCATGATATCATAGCTATAAAAAGTTGTAACAAGTTGTGGAATGTACTAGACGAAGCTGACACCAGCGAACCCATACTTTTATAATAAAGATATAACGGCAACGACAATCACTCGGGATTAGTCGACCGGCTTCATGCTCCATCATCACCGCCCAGAGTCGTGTACACTGGGGAGGATGGTACAAGGAGAAAGCGCGTAATCAAGACACCACAAATACGTCATAGAAATAGTATGCTACTGACAGAAATACACACTATAGAGGGACGGACAAAGCCTGGACCGCGTCCCATGTTGTGGTCGAGTAGTGGTGGAGGAAGTAGGCCCCCTCTGTTTTGATTGGCAAACCGGATAAGTACGGGGTATACCGGGGCTTAGCACAGATTCTTGGCATACTAGTATCGTGGGTTCACGACTGTGGTCGGATGAGGTGTAATCCGAGCCGAATGTAAACAAAAGGCGAGCGACATAAATTGGGTGTCATGAAATCGACTTGTCGGGTTTCGGGCTCATCCGTCGCGGTCTGGAATGAAGCCCGATCTGGGTTTGACGGCTATATATTTGATTTATAATTTGCACAGGAAACAGATTCTAGATTCATGAGTGGTAATTACTTTACGGCAGCTCGTGCTACCACATCAATAATTACTGACATTGTAGTCATATTATGACTGTAAATTTTAAATGGTTCTACTAAGATACCAAGTATGTAGGTGAAGGATGCAAACTGAGGGCAGGAAAATCGATGGCAGGGGGAAAAAAGAAAGTGTTTTATAGCTTGGATTTGAACTCCAGGTCCAGGGGTGCTGATTTGTTGGGCAAGGAGGCAAATGGGATCAAAGGCCGTGACTGTCGGTAAATACCCAAGTGCATCTCTTGGCATCTACTTTTGCAGAAAATTTTTCTGAGACACTGTTACTTCTGGTAGATTGTACCTAGACTACATTGTCTTTCTTTGGTATTCAATGACCAATTCATGCACTGGCTAGTCATAAAAATATGAACTTTAATCTTATGCGGATGTGAACATGTTTTGTATATCAGGGTGATTTTTTGTTTTTTGGGGGGGACCATGCCCTGGGAAAAAGGTTCCATTGAGTACACTCATTTAACCTTTAACCTTCTGGGTTTTTTTTAATTTTTTTAACAGACATTTGATGAGTTTACTTAATGGAAAATTGTTCCTTTGTCAAAATTACCTCAATCTATGCTTTGAAAACAATTCTTGGCTGACTGAAGATATGTTTCCTACGGCATAAAAGAAGTAAAATTGATTACAGAGAATTTTTTCTTTAAACATAATTCCTATGCAAGTTTCAATGTGTTAGACCACACACCATATTTGAATGCATATCAGAAATATCACTGAAGGTGATTAATAGCCCCACCCCATCAGGACTCTGATTTAACACCAAAATATGCTATTACCATGGCAACACTGTTTCTGACACAATGAAAAAAAATACTTGCACCTCTTCACCCCAAGACCAATGTGTCTGCCAAATTTCATAAGCATTGCTGACGAAGAAGTGCCATCCGCAAACTTGTCCCCATTTATTGCCATATACCGTGACCAAGGCAACACAGCTTCCAACAAATTTAAGAATACATCTTGCACATCTTCAGCCCAAGAGCAATGTGTATGCCAAATTTTATGAACATTGCCCAAATCTGAGAAATTAGTTTCGTCCACAACATTTGCAATGGGCCAACCTACCAACCGCTCAATTCCTATGTACTGTACCCCCTTCAAATTTTGTTTTGCGGGAGGATAACAAACTAGAGAAGAACAAGACAACCACTCCTTCTTTGAAGAGAATACATCTCCAGAAATCTTTGCTGGTGTGAAGAAGGAATCTCTATCTAGTTTTATCTCCCTAATCTAGGGACAGTGATTTTCCGCGATAACGGAAAACGGACGTAAATTCTGGAAATCACAACTTGAAACGGAAAATGAGTTTTCAAACGGAAAATAATAATAATAATAATAATCCATATTTTATTCGAAACAGACAGACATTACAAATAGAAATCTTCCGAAAATTCAGAAAATTCATTTTGCCCAATTGATCGTGGGCCCGGCAGCCACTGAGCAGTGCCAGATCGACGTTGCTCTATCCCTAAAAATCGTTGTACGCCAAACAGGGTAGCAGCAACTCCCATCTTTTTAACGTCTTTTGGTCTGACGCGGTCGGGCTTGAACTCCCGTCCTCCCGGTTGTGAGGCGGACGCTCTACCAACTGAGCCAACACACCGGAAAACCTTTTTTCTCCAAATTTTTACTTTTTGAAAGGAAAAAACAAGAAACTCAGAACAAAAGTTAGAAAAAGTTGACACAAAAACACAGAAACAGCGAGAAATATTTGTTTCAAGTTTTATGTAAACAGAATTGTCATTTTCTTTCATGTATACAAAGTCTATGGTAAAACGGAATTTCCATTTTTCAGACAAGTTGAAACGCATCCCAGATTTTTGGAAACGGAAAAGGCCTTTTATTGAAACGGAAAATCACTGTCCCTACTAATCTCATCTTCCCATTGTGCTGACAATGCATTTGTAGAATACTGGAAATTATACTATTTCCGCTATCTGGGTCAGCAAACACTCGTAAAAAGGGAAACTAAAAACTGTGATGATTATTGCATTCTCGACAACTCTGATCACGAGGGGTGCCATACTTCTTTGAGCATGGGAGATTCATGTAAGTTTCAATTCAAAATGTGACAGGCTACGGCCTTAGTGATCAATGAGTTAATCATAAAAACCCAGTTTTCGTCTCTTATTCCATTTACAGAGTTAAAATGAGTCTCACTCAAACATGCTTTTGTGCAACCGGTAACAAATGGTGGAGAAAAAAATGATGGATCACGCACAAGGCATAGTGGCCCAGAAATTATATTACATTTGGGAATGAACTTTGATGATATCTGTATCTTGGCACCCGTTTCTATCTTTGCTATTTGTTAAATCACCGATACTTATCACGGACTCCCAAACAGGGGATAATCCCTCGGGAACTCCGGGTACCTGACTGTCTCTAAGTTCGATGGAACGTTTTAAATCCTTGATCTCCAAACATGGCAGAGGCATCATCTAAAATGCATAGAACAATAGATAAATGGTCATGTCCCGATTTCATGACAATATAAGAAATTTGGGCACTGCTTAGGCTCGTCTTCAGTGACAGAACCTTGATTGGGTCTGAAGGGGATTATGCATCTCTCACTACTCTTTCCAGATAATCATAAAAACAGAAAATATCAATACAAAAAAAGGGGAAAATACACCGGAAATTCATTTATAGACGAGATGGAGAACATCCATCATCATGTAGAATACTTGGGCTTTCCCAGGACAGGGAGAGGAATTAAAGGCGATGCAAAGGAAAGGAGATAGAGAAAGAGAGGGGAAAAAGTTAAGGGAATTGAAATTGCTGTATATAGCTGGGAGCGGAACTAATTTTGCGAGTGTTTAGTATGGAGTTAATTTCAGATGCCTGCAAGCCGGCACGGGATAATATCCTCTCTCTTGCAAGATTTTGATGAATATCAGGAAACTTTCGAGTTCCTATTAAATGGACTGATCAGTCCAATTCAAATCTCCGCGGCATTTGTAATGTACGATGAACCAACTGACCGACTGATTATGGATTTCCGCAGAGTACGCACATTTCGGTTCCTCTTACAAAACAAGTAAAATCTATTCATTGCATTGACAAGTTGTAATAAATAGTAATGAAAGGAATAAAACAAACATTGCAGCCTTACAGAAAGGCAGAACACAGACACAGACACACACACAGACACACACACACACACACATACACACACACAGACATACACTTACATACAAACAGCAAACATTTACAAAACATACAGATACACACATAGTCAAGAGTTTCATGTCTTACATGGTACTCCTGATATTACACTGCATTATACTAAATAACACATAGTATACTGTAAAACACTATACTTTCGCGACATGAAACTTTCGCGAATAGGAGCTGACAACCATTTCGCGTGCATAAAACTTTCACGAACAAACGTAAAGTATTGCTAGAAGCGTTTGGGTGTTTTGTTAATAAATGATCGCAACAATTTACAGAAAATTGTTGTATTAGTAACACCGTTTTATCAAATGAAGAAGTGTATTGCGACTGTCATATAAGTGACCGCGCATTATTACCAAATCTAGTATATCTCGAGTCATTAACTTGTACAGTACACTATCTTGTATTCATGTATTGGCATTCAAAAAGATGTGTAACTTTAGACACAATCTTTCGTGTGCATTTTACTTTCGCGAATCTAGACTCCTCACGAAATTCGCGAAAGTTAAATGCTTGCGAAAATTTCTGGTTTTACAGTACATGTATATACACAATATTATCAAAGAAAAACAATGATATACATGTATTCTTTGATTAATTCTTTACATGTTAGCCAATCAACACTCTGCATTTTGGGGACATCATGAATTGGGTATTTGAGCCATGTGCCACATGTAATTCATGTTTAATTGTGATGAATGAATCACTGGAAGTTTAAGACACAACTATAACAATAACAACACAGTAATAATGATGATGATGATGATGATGATGATGATCAATGATGAACACTGATAACAATGATAATAACACTACTACTACTACTACTTTACTACTACTTTACTACTTCTACTACTACTACTGCTACTACTACTACTTATAATGATAATAACAATAAAAATATTAATAATAATAATAACAATAATAATAATAATAATAATAATAATAATAATAATAATAATAATAATAATAATAATTAATAACCTTAACAGCATAATTATAATAACAATAATAAGCATACAAAGTAATATGGCCAAGTTGTTTCTACATGACAAGTTCAAACAAATATTATGGTCATAGGCCCTTAAAAATATTGACAAGCTCAAATCTACAGTAGATGTAAATACGTACATGCAGTAATTACATGTTATAAATTAGAAACATCAATACTGGTCAGAGAACGAGTAATTGATCAAACGAAATGTGAATTTACAGTACACTGTATGCAAAAATGTTTCGCATACAAGTAGGTCAGGTGAATAACGATCTCAACACATGAACATTTCAACAACAGTTTATTTATGTAACAGGTAACAGCCTTGACGAGTAGACGAGATTGTTCTGCTCTATATACATTGTAGGTTAATGGGACACCCTTCCCAGAACCCCTTTGTCATACGGCATTAACAACCGTAACCAGGATACACAAACAATGGATTTCAGATTGCGACGACGGCAACAATGGGCAGCGTGACAGCAGTCGTGCGTCAAAGTTACGTAGACGGACCGAAGATGGACCTGGATCCGTGAGATGGATATCTAGTCGATGACGTTATTTTTTTAGGAATAAAAAAGGGTTACCACCAGGGCAGGGCCTCCTTTGATTCTGAAGGAAAGAACAAGAAGCGGAAGTTGATACCAATCCTAAAGGAGGGTGTAGGCCGAGACCTTTTAGCATCAGAATGCCTAAGCGCATTTTTCTTTCTAGCAGGATAAATGTAATGTGTCACCTCCTTTCTTTCTTTGATAATTTTGGGCACCATATAGTATATGAATTCTTTGGTAATCAAACGAATTTCTAATTTCATCATTTTGTTTTTCATGTAATGTTACCTAAAGCAGGGGGAAAACCATACGGGGGCATGGGGCAATTTCGTCACCAAGAAGGCAAAAGAG
>JZLH01S0111715.1:8568-19603 GCA_001188425.1 Eucidaris tribuloides | reverse complement strand
GAGTCGGGGTATTCAAATTAGTTGATTTCAACTGGTTTACGCCAAATTTAGGGCTATCAAATTGGGCTGGAGCCTGTCTCACGCCACTTTTAGGCCGTATCAGAATAAGTGGCCATCCAGCGGAGTCACGCCCACTTAGGGTGGCTTTCTGACTGGTCACGCATTTAGGCGTTGAAATTTGGTTACATAAGTGTACGCCGTTTGGGTCCATTTCTGAGGCCTGTTGGACACGGTGGGATACAGGCGTGTGGGAGAGCGACCCCCCCCGCCCCCGGCTTTAAAACCATATTAAGTTTGGCTATGTTCTCGTGGATAAAGAATATCTACTAACATCGCAATAAAGCTTAGGTGTGGCATTTTTTTTCCATTCTTTAAAGATAAAAGTGCAGTTTACAATTTCTGCCATAATCGAGAGCCGAAAAAATAAAATCTTCCTTTGTTAACGTGGATAAGATTAGATACAGATCTAATGTACTCATATGCTACATGCAAACTACAAAAGAAGCACAAAGTGCGCGTAAGAATCAGGAATAAAATAATATCATATTTTATTCAAAGAGAACCGAAGCTTGAAAAAGTAAGATAGATAAAGCAAGTAAATAGGAAAGAAACATATGGTAAATTGGCCGGCGTAAGTGGCAACAGTTGGGCGGTACACGCGAACACGGACTAATATATTGCCTCTATCCAGAATCAAAACTCTGGCCCAATATACTACCGAGTTGCCCCACTTATCCCAACGCCCATATTGTTCGCTTTCGTTCTCATACCAAAAACTGTGGTTACCTGCACATGAATTTCAGATAATTCAAATGTTGATACCCAAGCCATAAAAGCGAGAACAAAGTTGAAAAAATAATAACTAATTAAGGGTAGTAAAATTGCCTAAATCTATGATTTATTTCTTGCAGTCACAGAAAAAATTGAAAATGTGTTGCTTATCTATAATAAAATTGAATGCAAAAATGGAAGTAAATACCGAACACATTCAGAGAAAATTATGCCAATAATTAACATGCTAAATGAGGTAAAATTATTTACACGTGTTCCAGTTTACCCCATACTGGATCCCCTTTGGGTAAGCTGGGACACTCGCTTGACGGAATTTGATTTCAGAACACATTTGTAATTATTTTTAGAGCTTTTAAAGATCAAATACGTCACTTTGTTAAATTTTTACCGGAGGTTTGAATATAAAATTGACAAAATTTTCAAAGTACATTTGATGACAAATAATGGATTTTGTACATAAAATCCACTTTTTGACTATAGAGTTGATGTACAAAACGGCAGAAAAAATCCTGAATTTGCAAGAATGCACCTATAAAAAACATAAAAGAACTAAATTAGTGTATTATTTTTTTTTTATTTGTTTGCCAAAATATTATGCTAAAGGCAACTAGCTGCCTCTATAGAATTTGAAACAGCTGTGTATAAAAATGAGTTCCGCGCATAGCAAATAAAAACCCTGTTCCACTTAACCCCACCCACTGTTCCAGTTACCCTCACTGTTGGGTCTAATTTGGCGGTAACTGGAACACTGCCTATTACATTTTTTTATTGATAAAACGTTATACGTATTGATCACAACAATAGTATAAAAGGTTTCATCATGGAAACATAGTTTAAATTAAAGTAAATTTTGCTAAATTATAATAGTACAGGTATCTTTGCTTTTGAGCTCATATTAAGCCTTAACGTGTTCACTATACCCCAATTGTTACCCTATATGAAGAGAAAAGCGAAAAGAAAAGAGAAAAAGAAGTGTAGTCCCAAGTCTGTGTCAGTAGCAGTAGAAAAGTGGAAATGAAAGAATGAAAAAAAAAAGTTTTTTGGGGGGTGTGTATTTTATTTCTTTTATAAGGGAGCATGTGGGAATCCATCTTCAAATCTTCGGCCAAAAAAGAAAGAAAGAAAAAAGACAACACACGCCATGCATGCGCAATCATGCGGTAACGAAGCAAGGTTTCATCATGATGATCACATGCTCGGCTGCTAGCGCGCCATCTAAGTTCTAATGGCGTGTCGTTATGATACGATCCGACCGTCCGATTTGTCGTTTAGAAAATTCTGTGAACAAAACGCTCTGTCATTGCTGGGTTCTTGCCAGAAAGGCGCGAGAATCGTGTCCTGACATGTTGCAATAGCTTACGCACTACTTTTTCATTGGTTGAAGTAAACTCTATGCGCTTCTTTACTTTTCACACACAGACCTAGTTAAGCATATTTGGAAAGTGTTTTTCCTTATATGGCAAAGAGAATGACATCATATTACCAGTGTTGCTAAAAACGGCGCTCCACGCTGCGCATTAGCAAACAAAGCCGAACGAAGTTTTTTTTTCGCGGGAAATTAGTGTAACTGTCGAGATACTGTAAACATAAACTAGAAGCATTGACACAAGAATAGGTGAGTTATTTCTTTTCTAGATGATTGTCAGCTGAAACTATTCCTAAGAAACATTGTGCGGTGCATTTATTGTAGTTTTATAACACTTTTCGACCAGCGCGAACGTTTGTACAAATTTCACTCACCTTTTACGCCGACTTGCAGGGACCTGTCATCACGATTTGTGGACGGAAACCTCTTTCGGAACCTGAACTGCTCACTGATCTGACGCTTGCGGCGTGCGACTCTTCAACTGAGTTCTTCGGCGCGCCTGGTCGTACGGAGTACCATAAATGCGTGGGCGTATATCTTCCAAAGCTGGAGCATTAATGTCTAAAGAATTGTGATGAGTTGACTGGAACCGCGGCAAATTTTACCATAACTTGGTATTTTAAAAAGTTTAGTAAATGCGTGTGACATTATTGACATATTTCTCTTACGTAATGACTTGTGTTCACTTCGCACATTTTTTTCTGTTCTGCGATGGCCAAGATGAAAGTTGTCTCGGACTTGTCCCGGCGTCAATTCCGATAGAGGATTTCTAACTTGTAAAAAGTGATCACTGTGACCATAATAATATTGTAAGACACGTCATCGTCGCCACGTCTTCGCAGTACACCTTCGCTGCTGGAAGTCGAGCTAAAATAGAAAGGCTGCGTTCAGTGAGTGATTTCGATTTAGATCTACTCTATTTTGTTTGATTTTGTGAACTTTTTGAGTGTCTGCGCGAACGCGATACAGAATTACACTTACAGGTGACGGGTGCAGCCTACCGGTGGCAGTATGATGACGAACCAGGCTGGACTTGTTCCCGGGCGCCGGCCGGGGAATTGTTCAAGAAATTTGTGTTGAACTGAACGTGTTGTTGAAGTTGAAATAGATCTAGAGCTAACGTTGGACCTAAATGGCGTAATGTTTATATAGATGGTCTATAGCCCTGCCTGTTACAGAATAGCACTGGACAAGTTTAGTTTTCAGTGTCGACCAAACTTCGACAACTTATTTTCTTCTGATGCAATTTCAATGCCAGATTGCTGTTGACGTTTTCATAGCCAGCGAAAGCAATGAATAGGTCTAGGCAATCGATCAAAATACTTCTCATTCCAGTCTTCACGACTTCAACACAGTTTCAGTTTTACAACAAAATCTGCATGATCTAGTTAGATAGCTGTTCAGGCTATAAGTTGGGTGCTCTGACTCGGCTCTGGCTTGCCTTAGCCTGGGAACAAGTTGGATTCTAGACCAACTATTGAACTAAGTTCTAATTAGAAACAACAGCCAGTGCTTCATATTTTTCTGCACTGAGCAAACCAAGACTGTTGTTTGTACTGTTGCAATTTTGTCTCTTTTTTCCCCCTTTGTTTACTTGTTTATTGAGTAGTAGTACTAGTACTGGGTACTGCATTTCAATGTTTCGTTGAATGATTGAGCACTGATGGAGAAGGAAAAGCACCTTTATATGCATCATTCCATGCCTGTGTCTAGACAATAAACTTCATGAATTCATTGCATGGCATTATGTTAATGAGACATTACATCTAGAATTTTGACAACTCAGATGGCTATCTCTAGAATAAAATATTGAATAAGTTTGGGTGCACATTGCCCAGGCAAAATGTTCTGGGGAAAAATACATTATTTATTATAATCAACATAAGATATTTCAATACTTTAATGATATGGGGGGGGGGGGCTTCAAGCCTGCAAATTAGGCATTGAAGTGAAAGGAAAATAACTGTTGGTTACTAAATGAAAAAAAAATGTACCTTTAAGTTGATTCAAATAAAATTTGCATTGTACCATGTGTTCTTGGGAAAGTCATGTAAATTTATCATTCTGGTTTTACTGTAAACAGGAACTGAGTTTATGGAGTAAGTTTATTTATTACATCCAACAATTTCAGCCTAAAAATTGGCTCAAAATAAGGTGTAATAATTGGGTCTCTGACATGAGGGTGCTCTTTACAAGTGTCAATATACATGTATATGAAACAACATTCTGAAAATGAGTGAGAGCAAATGTCAAACAATGTGTAAATCACCACAAAAATGGTAAGAAAACTTTCGAACAAATGTAGACTGTTTCATAATTTGGACTGGTCTGAACTTGAAATGTCAACAATCACTAATGGCCCCCTTCCTCATACAAAGATGAAAATACAATTAAGGCAAATAACGGAAACTGTTGGAAGTGCCTGGTTATGGTGTCACGTAAGTTGAGCAAAGCAAGAAATTAGCAATATAACAGCTGACATGTTGGAGGAAATCATTGAAGAATCATGGTCAGATGACATATTTTTTTACTGTATGAAAACCAGTAAAGAAAATTGATTTAAAGGAATTATGTATAATGTATGTTGCATCTACTGGTGTAGCAGATAGAGTAATACAAGTACACTGGCATAAGTGTGGAAATTAATAGAAATTGATGCATTTCATGTTTTTATTTTATATATATATATTTTGTAAATTTTGGAATGTGCTACAACAAAATGAAGAAAAAAAGTTCTACCAAAAGGAAAATAAAAAAAGAAGTTAACTTTACTGCTTGTCATAAAGTCAAGTTAATCACAAGTCGCAAAAATACTTGTGCGAGAAATATACCAGTGTACACAGTACTTTTGACGCTGTAAAGTAGTTTTTTTTTTTGCCCTCATTGACAAGTATTTCTAAATGCTTTCAAATAAAACTTACTTGGGTTTCATGCCTTAAGTGGATTTCATGTCACCTAGCTTCTATAATATCAATAAGAAATGCACCAGTTGCTTGGCCTATGATATATTAGATTTGTAAACATTTCTTGTATACTGGTGGTGGAAGGGAAAATGACCTCACTACATTAAGGACACAAAGATGTTTTTATATTTTTTTTTCCAAAGTACTGGAAAAAATCATGTATTTGTCACCCAGAGTGCCTTTTGATATAGAATTAAATGAGAATGATCTAGCATGGGAAGAATAATGGATGAAGAAATGACACTGAAGTCGTGGAAACAAAACAATAAAACAAAATTATGGTGCACAGATGATTGCACCAGATATAAATTGATCCCTATAGTCCATAAGAATGAATAATAACCATGCATGAACTCTGGCCTAGTTCTAAAGTGATGAATGTAGCAAGCATGTCATGAACTCATCTGCTCAGTTAGTAATCAATTACTCAATCTACGGACACCTGGCACCTCCCCAATGTTTTTTTCCCCGCATCTGTAAACAATTCTGATGTCTATATCTCCATCGAGAACAACACTTCACCCTTGAAAAAGCGCAAACAAAAAGGGAGCCACTGCCTCGCTCAAGCCTTGACCAGTCAAACCACTTACATGTAGGTGTCGAACAGAGCCGGAGACGCATTTCCTCCTTGCAAAACGACTTCCGTAAGGTATGTTCGTCCGCAAGTGTGTATGAACCTGTAACACCACGGCCGCAGCTGTCCGCAAGAGAATGCAGATTAATTAATGTGGAATGTATGAATAGTAATGTGCACATTATAGTGGAAAGCATGAACATGCACGAGCATGCATGCATTACTGCCACGGCGAAATAATGGCAAGCCTCTCCGCATCGTTTGTACTGTAGCGCGGGAGGTAAATACTCGCTTATTACATGGTGACCTTTTGATGAACTGTCCTCATATTTTACCACTGTTGATGAGCCATACCTAGAAACAGGATGTTTTCTTTCTCCCCATACCAGGCCAAAATATTAAGTCACTTAGATGTCAAATGGGATTTTGAGAACATGTAATATACATTATGTGTAGTATTCCATCCCCATTAGCCACTCTGTACACTGTGTTGTGTAGCTATTGTGATTCTGTGCAGGAGGATGGCATACAACGAGATGCTGTTCATAAATTTTCATAATAACTGGAATGATCTACTGACATCAGGGGGAGGGTATGCATGGAAAAAATGAGGGTAGCTGAAATGAAATAATGCAAATTACTATATTTATATAGTTTGTCATTGATAACTGTAAACTTTCTATATTTTCTAGCATTACTATGGTCTGATGGGGTTAGTTTTTAATTTACCAGTACTTGTCACAGAGTACAAAATTAAAGTGTTTTCAGGCATGAATGATTTTTTATTTTAAAAAGAATACAGCATATGATTGTATTTAAAATCTGAATATTACAGATGTTTTTGTGCTGTGAAAACTAAGATACATGTAGTGCATTCTGACGTGTAGGTATCCATATTTCAATACCATGGAATATGTTGCCTTTGAGATGTGGACTTTTGCATAATACATGTATCAGAACCTGTTAACTTGGATAAAGCTAGGTACATATAAATCTACTCGAGATGTAGAAATAGTAAGGAAATACTCCACATCATCCAAAATTGATTCAATTTGAATACAAAGATGGTCATACTAATTGTAATTCATGCCTCGTTAATTTTAATCAAACTTGCGTTAAATAGGTGCCCCAGATCTTCCACTGATCATGTAGAACAATTTTCCTGGGGTCTTGCGATGGATACACATACAAGTCTCTAATCAGGGGGTGGCTTTCATCTGTGTGTGTGTGTGCGTGTGTATGTGTGTGTGTACTCGTGTGTGTGTGTGTGTGTGTGTGGTGGCGGGGCCCGGCCGCGGTGGATCCTTGGTCTGTTCACACAAGTGTGTGTAATGTTGAATCATTTACATTGACAATAAGAGTTGGGTGGTAATGAAGGATATTTCTTTTTACTGTTTCTTGATTATTTTCTTCTGTCAGTATGACAAGTAAACCCACTGTCATCATGCTTTGGGATGTGAGCTCATTAAAATATTGCGTTTGTCACTTTATTCAACACACAAAAGCTAGACCATTCCTTTTCTTTGCCCGCTACCCGTCTCCCTCCATCTCTGCCTGTGACTTGCACCAAGCTCCCTCAGAACGGCTAAAACAAATAAGTGGGCTGCCGGCATAATGTGCTCGTGAGGCAAGGTTCTGCCAACGTGGGTATGATGCGTCTTCGATTCTGTGGTTCGTGGACGCATTACCCAATCAGTGTCCTCTGCCAGCCTGTGCACCACATCGTGAGCGACTATAGTGTGATAGTATTAAAAATATGTGGATTTTTTGCACACCTACTTCGGTGCAAATGTGTGGCGAATGTCCAGCATCATGAATGAGTTCTCTGGACAAAATGTGACCGTACGGAGTAAGCGAGGACAGGTGGCGTGTCCGGACATTATGATGTTAGGCGATGTGACGTAACAATTGGCTCGGACATCCCGAACGACATCTGTGACACTACTTTGTCCTTCTTCAATCGCCAATATGGCATTGACTCTTTCAACCCTTTCTCTCGCATGAGAACGACCATTTAAAAGGGGCCCTAAAAGCATGCACTGCATTCATACTCGGACGATTCATGCACACGTGGACTTTGCACATATGCGACATGAGCTGCCTGGTGAATACATTAGATTGAGACATACTTATGTTCTGTGACTCGCGTATATTCCGAATGCTGACAATGGAATACGGAATTTTTGGTATGTAGCTGTCTTTTTTTATTACAGTTGCACATTTTCCAGACTCCTGCTTTCAATTACACGTTTGTTCAAAGTGACAAAATGGTGGTTTGTGTTCAGATAATTGGTATTCTATTTATTTTAATAGTTTTTAACTTCGTTGAAGTTATTCTGAACCACTTTACTTTCAAAGATTTGATATCTAGAAAGAGACCAATTGTTCGCTGCACTTTTGAATTTTGTGTGTGTGTGTACTTGCTCGTGACAAGTTTGTATTTGTCAAAGATCGTAATTATTAAATTATTTTTTGTTTGTGAAGAAAAAGGGAGAATACATCTGAGAAAGGTATTAAAGTGACTGGAGCTTAGAAAGTCTAGGAGATGCCCTATTTAGAGTAAAATTAGGTTGCAAAAAAAATCTTACAGGACATATTTTTGTAAATTCCCCACTTGATACAAGATATTTTAAGCTTGTGTGCATTGTGTATAATCTTCAAAGACAGCTTAAAAAGCATTTGTCTGATATCAAAGCCATTAGAATGGTAGACATATCAGTACATACATTGTTGTCGGTGGATGAAAGGACTACTTAGAGGAGGAATTCCATTTGATATCTCTTGGGGGATTAATTGGCATTGGCTAATTGCTTGCTAATTAGTAGTGCATTCTTGTGAATTGTTCACATGGCTAGCATTAATCGTTTTGGTTTAGAGATAATCAACAAAATGCTTTTGCTGTCTAGAGTAAATCGAGCGGTGCTCCAAAGTGATTAAATGAGTCTTATCAAGGAAAGCTTTCTGTTGCTGGGTTGTTGTTGTTTTTTTCACTCTGACCTAAAATTTAGCATACTTTTTAATTTTTAGTACAAATATTTTTAAGGCTTTGACAATTATAGTGTAACATTCTTGATAGAAGCATCACAAAATTTTGATACAACTTGGCACCAATTCATTTCTTTCCTAAATTAAATTTAAAGCAGTTAGACCAAACAAAAATCACCTCAAATCAAAACAAAGCAAATGCAAAGTGAAGTGCCTCTAGTTTGTGGATATTATACTTTTACAGTGCCCGCTAAATCATACAATTGTCACATTAAATTTATAGGGTCAACAAAATATGATTGATTCTATTACCAGATGGACAGCTTTGCGTGTCATTGTGATTTGTGTACACAGAATTCCACATGAGCCAAACGAACTTGGCGTGACTTGCAGGAAGTGTTATATTGACAAACCTGCCGACAGATAACTATAACAAATATTTTTATGGATAGATGCACCTGTAAGCAGTAAATTTTGCTCATCCCATCTCGCTAGAGCATCTAAGATGATTTTACAACCACCAAATGGTCATTGTTAGCTACATTTGTGGAGCGCTTTGAAATTACTTTTGTGAAATCCGTTTTGGAAGGATTGACCTAGGGCTTGACATAGATGATATATTGTCCCATGTGCCATTAGCTGGCTATGATTTGTACTGGCAGGGCTCTTCGTGTGAGTTGGAGGTTGCAGTGATACTAACAAGGTTGATGTCTTAATTTAATTATTAATACAACTATGGGGTGGAGGGAGGGGCATTGTTAAGATATGACATATATAAGGAAGCTCTATTCGTATCAAGAAAAAGACATAACCCTAGCTTTTAAAGTGATAGGCTAACATTGTGGAGCTTCAATTTAAAAAATTGTCAAACTTTGATATCTGAGCTACATAGTAGTGTTCAAATGGATAAATAAACACCCTAGAATACAAAAGTTTGGAAAGTTACACTGCCAATGGCAAGTATCGAGAGAGACCAATAAAACTCGGTGAGTTTTATTAACCTAGGTGTACACACAGTTAGTCTATGGGAGGATATGGGCAAGTGAATCTGGTCAACTTACGATTTTCACTTTTTTTAAAGCATTCAATAATCATTTTGAAATACAGTTTTTTCAGGGCTTCATTTTTAGACCTCATCAAAGACACTGGTAGCATGGGGAATCATGCGGCTCAGATTTTTTTAACTGTGGTAAATGTTAGCCAATACCTTTAAGTCATAAAATTGTATTCAAAACATTAGGACTGGGGTATGACTTTTGTTTGACTTGAAACAATAAAGTAAAGTCAGGAGTTTTGTTTTATGTGAAGAAGATTATTCATTTACATTTTAATGCATTTCCATTTTTGTCCTGATCTACATGTATCAGTTGATGGCCTTATTTGATGTGATGACAATCAACATTTTCAGAATGCAATAGTACTAAAGCACAAGTTTAGTTTGGGCTATTTTTTATTTGAAGGGTTTATGCCCAAAGGTTATATCACACCAATAACAGATTCTCAATGTTTTTAAAAATTAATTAATGAAAAATCTCTTTTTTTTGGGGGGGGGGGACCCGGAGATTTTCAACTATATTTTATGTTATAGCATCCAAAGGGTTAATAAGGTGTTAAGGTTATCTGTACTATACCTCATCAGAAAGATTAGAGTCTGATCTTTCTGATGACTCTAATTTTTCTGATGAGGTATAATTCAGATAACCTTAACACCTCATTAGCCCTTTCAGGATGCTATAATGTAAAATCATGGATCCTATAAATATAGTCGAAAATCTCGAGGGTCCCCCCCCCCCCAAGATTTTTCATTAATTAATTTAAAAAAAACCTAAAGACGTTTAAAATCTGTTATTGGTGTGGTATGACCTTTGGGCATAAACCTTTCAAATTAAAAAAAAAAATTGCCAAAACTAAACTTGCGCTTTAAAAACAAAAATAAAAGTAACTGTTAGGCGTAAAATCTTAACCATGTAATGTTGGCCGAGTCAAATTGACACACTGACTCACATGCATTGCTTTGTTACTGGCATTGTTAATACAAACTGATAAGGTTAATTAAAGATGAGAACACAGTCAAAACAACAGCTCAACATTAATTTTGAGATGCTATACCTGACCTCAACTGAGAAAGTGTCAAAAGTTCAACCGGGATACTTATCTTCATTAATTAATCTGATGTTAACGACATTGAAAATTGCAACTTCTGTTTGTGTTCTTGATTTGACATGTTTATCTTATGGTTTTTACCATCAAGGTAAACAGTGCCACATACAGGAGATGGCTTATTCAGATAACAATGTATTTAACTTTTGTCTTTGGTTATATCAGTGTTGGTTTTAGATGAAGATGTGTGTTAGT
>JZLH01S0111696.1:0-18890 GCA_001188425.1 Eucidaris tribuloides | reverse complement strand
CCTCATGACCAAGTTATAAAGATGAAATATTTTTGGCGTTCCGGTCAAAATACTCTGGCCGTTGTCAGAATTTACTCGAGGTATATCTTGCTCAAAAGTACACGAAACCGCCATATTTTGGCAAAAGGAAGCAAGGGACGATGATGTAATTGTAAATGCACAGATTATGTCAGTCATTTACAAGTTATCAGTAGTCAGGGTAGGTTTTAAACCGGGGGGGGGGGGGGTCGAGCATATTGTATAATATGCTGGCAATTATGTCCCAAAAATATCGAACTAACATTTCCCATTTAGTTTTCAGCTTCGAAGAGGTAGAAAACTGTACAAAACTTACAATCATTTTAAGAAGTACATTATTTCCCAGGCACAATCCATATTTATGATTTTTTTAAAGTTATATTGGAACCGATGGTCACATTTCCCCTGTATTAGCACAACACTTTTACATCGAAAGTGTCCAATTATTCACATTTCTTTCATTCTCAGAACAAAAGGAAATAAACAAACTACGACAACAACAACACATTTTTTTGATGAGGCAATAATACCCGGGACAAAAAAAAATAACAATAGGAAATCCACGGGTACGTTAGAATTACCTTATAAAAGCAAATTTGGGAAATCGTGCTTTTTGTGTCACTTCGCGTAGACACGATAAACGATCTCTGATAATTCGCCATTATCGAAGATAAGACACAGGTATGTTTGTGTCATATAATTATCTTCTAAAAATATATGCTTTGATGTAGGTCGGCGTGCCTAGTTAATTATACTCGTCTCACGCAACTCGCTTATAATATACAATAAATGGTCACTGTTAATTAAATACGACATCGTCTTTATTAAATTACAGGTAACAGTCTCAACGACGCTGACGATTTAACGTCACCTAGGTTTTTTTTTTTTCGCCGGTCACGTAATTTGGTCCCCTCGTCGTATAGGCCTGTACATATGTCAGGTGTTGGATTGCGGATGTACTAATAGATAATACTGATATTGAATTTATCAGCTGCACGCGAACACGAACCTGGACACGAAAGACAACAAATTCGAGTCGTCTGCATTACCTTTCAGTCGGTATGCTTATTTTATTACAGTCCTCATTTTGACATGTCCAACGTTTGGTCACTGTTGCAGTGCTGTTCTGACGCATTTTCCCCTGAAGCAAATTTATGAGAACTAATATATGGAAATTTGTTTTACATTGGTGACAATAACAATACCAGTATAATCATGGGCAGCGATCCGGGGGGGGGGGGCGTTACATGTCATCCTCTCGTATTTGTGACCCGTCACGCCAAAAGGAGCCACAAGTCGATTTTTGGGCCCAGTTGTTTTTTGCCATATTCTTTATCTCCATATTCCAAGCTTTATTTTGGTATATTGCATGTTGCATAAAAGCAAGTATACCCGGAGAAATTCAACTTCAAACAACGAGCTTTCACTGTGTCACGAAAATCTATACTTTACGAGAAAACCGCTGTCAAGTGCAGCGTCCGTTCAAAATGCCCGATCGCGCTGAAATCTGATAAAACCGAGGCGTTAAAAACTCCCTAGCAACAGTACGTTTGCCATTGCTCGCATCATTCTTGAAATTTGCATTTGGAATTTATAGTTTGTAGAAGTGCTATTTCAGTTGAAAGAATTTGGTAAGATTTTAATGCTCGTTTGGTGTTTACCAAAAACACATTGGTTATTTGACCATCTGCGTTATTTCCGCTCGGTGCATGTATCTTGCGAGCGGCGTCCACAGGTGACCATGGACGCCAGGACACTTGGGGTTTAGGTGAGAGATTTGACACAATAAATTTCCACAAGTAGTAATTGCTTTTAAGTCGACTGTTCATACTAATTTGTAAAGTTCGGGATTAAATAAACTAAGATTCTCAAGGGACACAATAACTTCTTATTGTCTACTATATCGCTATTCAATTGATACATAACTGCGCCAGCAGTCCAGAGTACGCGCAAGAATTAGACCCCCTATTATTAATACGCCGACAGACATGACAGGGACCCGCTTTGCAAAGTTATGATTCTGTCCTCTTTGACGGCCCCACGCGATTAAGTGCCTATTCAACTAGATTGAGCCAGCTTTTATGCATCCGTAACAAAAGAACAAAAGAACCTGTGAAAGTTTTAATTGATTGTGCACATACTTGGTGTAGTAGTGGGGATTAAAAATTACATGGATAATGAAAACGTGCATGTCTTAACTCCAAACCCACCACGTTACAAATTCTCTGGCGCAGCAAATACCTTCTCACGCTGGATCGGCATTTGTACTTACTCTGTTGATTTAATATTGACGCAAAATATAGTGAATCTAATGTTTGCAGATTAAAATGTCGAAAAAAATCGGAAACTGCAAACAAATCGAGAATATGATAACAAATCAAGTTCAAGTTAAGGATAGCTTGTAAGTTGGCACGTTCGTAAAAAAAAATGGAATCACATCAATCACGACACGTCATGTGACACAGCTCAGCCAATGAGCAGCCGTCTTGCGTTGCTAGGGGCGCGGCGTAACTGACTCGGATTTTCGGTGTGTGTTTTTTTCGCGAGGTCGAATGGAAGGCTCTCAGAAAAACGTTAATATTACCCCTTTCCCGTGAATATTTTGATCTGAAACTTTCACAGGACATTAAAGAGACTTTGAAGATTTGATTTCAGTCAAAAAAGTAATTTTGACAAATTTGACCTGTTCCGACATTTTTGCTCATTTTCTCTAAACCGTCCGTTACGACTTGTGGCTCCTTTTGGCGTGACGGGTCACATTTTTCTGGGAGGGGGTCGTCTCCCTCGATTTTTGAAACTTCATATTATTTGTTTTCTATTTTGTTACCGTTTTTCATAGTCTTTGTCATCCGCATATATATTAAAAAGGTAAACATGATCAAAATAGATTATGAAACTATATAAATGAGGAGAGAGGGGGATTCCAAAGTCACACTTTCCACCTTTTTTTACGAAATATGTATCCTCAGGTCGTGTTTTACTCCGCACGAGGGTAGTTGTATTTCACCTTTCGTGTTTTCTTCCCCCAACCCATTCGTCACATGAAATCTCTCTTACTAATGTCAATAACAACCCAATATTTTTAAAGTAATGACATTGTAAGAGCGCTTGGTCAATTATTGGTGGGTGGCAGACCAAGATATCAATTAATTTATTATCTGCTATGGATTTTGATCAAGAGTGTGTTGTATTAAACCAGTGATCTTGTTTGAACACGTATACCCTAATATTTTGGGTATTCAGAGGCCCTTCCCCCTTTTTGTATTTCACATGCACATGTTTTACTGGTTTATTGATTTTGTGAAACGGTTAATATGCTGCATTAATGACCGTTGTTCCATATTCATTTGTATTTAATTTCACAATGCAATAAAGTTCGTGCAACACGGAAAGGCCTCGAGTTAGAAACGAGCGTAGCTCTATGAGTGGCAAAAGTCGATTATAATCTTCGATTATAGCATGGAGTAGGATCCATGATTATAGCTTCAATATCCTCGGCAGACGATTTTAATTGAACGAAGAAATAACAAATGTAATACTGTACTAAACAAAAAATGATAGGATAATGACGTAATTTTATGAATAAACGTTAATTAGACTATATTTGGTTAAATATCTTCGTGGTCATAAAACAAAGTGTAAACTAATTGGTTATGTCTTCCTTTGTTTTAGGTGTCAGAGAATTGCACGTAATTGTTCTTACAGCTGAAATTGATTAGATGCATTAGTAAATACAGACTTTCCGGTATACATAACACAAATTGTGACTGAGAGTGGAAATGAAATAATCACTTCGTCGCCAAGTCGGTTATTTTCTGTTCTACAGTAGAATCTGTCAAACAGACTTACAACTCCTGACATTTGTTTTACTATAAACGATGAGTAGGTGTATGTTTATTCAATGAATTATCATCTTCCTTTTTGTTTCTTCTTCCTTTCTTTTCTTCTTTCTTCGTCTTCTTCTTCTTCTTCGTCTTCTTCTTCTACTTCTTCTTCTTTTCCTTTTCTTGTTCTTTTTCTATTTCATTTATGTCCTCCCTTTGTTCATCTTTGAGAGAACTTTCTCTTAAATATTGAAAATCTTGAAAAGCAATCAAGTCTGAATAAACGATACCAAGTGTGTCAACTGTTTTTTTAAAGATTATGCCAGGGATTTGCAAGTTCATTACTTCCCTTCATTAAGTTCATTATCAATACCAAACGGTAGTTTAGTACTTACCAATGGTGTGTTGAAAGTTTGAGATACATAAGTCATGAATTTGTTGTTTTATAAGAAAAACTAATAACGACATGTTCCAGAATGTCATTCTTTCCGTGAGTTTAAATTTTGCTCAAATTACGAATCGCGGTTATTGTGTACCGTCGCAAGACCAGCGGAGCGCACCGATTGGTTAAACGGCTAACCTCCGCGCGACCTTCGGCTAACGACTGATCGGACAAACTTAACGGCACGTGCACGTTTGACGTCGCGGACGATTTTTTTAAAAAGGCTTCTGATTCATTTGAAAAAGGATGAAGTTTAACCGCCCAAGTTTTCACCAAAGCTCAATATTTTACCCCAAGTCTCTATGAGAGGTGTTTATTTATATCAATCTTCACATTGGGTATGATTTCAGCTGATTTCATTCATTTAGATGCTTTTGACGTGCAAATGAATAACCCAATCTTTAAGTTTAAGTTGTTTAGTTTAAAAAAGTAGACACGTATTTAAGACGTAATCTAACAATGTATGAGTATGGGTATGAATTTATTTCCACTTTTGAACAAGAATAACATATATTAAATGTGAACACTTGCATCAAAATTGCATGTATAATAATAAAAATGTATACAAATTGATATAAAATTGTTCTCAGTTACAAAGGGGGGTATGAGCTACATTATTCACCATGTTATAAGTGTCTCTGATAAGGTCTAAAATGAAGCCCTGAAAACATTGTACTTGAAAATGGTTCTTTTTAGCTTAAACAAAAATGAAAATCTATGACTACCCGGTTCTGCCATGATATTTTCATGCAATAGACTGTGTGGGCCACATGCACAAGTCACGTTTCCTTACATTCTCGTACCTGTAGCAGTATACCTTTCCACCCATTCAAGTAAACGCATGTAGAATAATAGATCAGCTATTAAAGTTTGTGTTTTGTTGGAATTGAACTTCCACATTATTAAAATATGTCTTCAAATCATAGTTTATGTATACGTTATGCGTTATTCAATGCTCATATATGTCTTACATTACAGCTTGTTACGTCGCTGATTCATACACCTAGCTATGCAAAAAAAAAAGGATTGGTATTTTTAATTCTCGCAGTGGCGATAGATTTATGCCACGGCACTAATAGAAAGAAATTAAGTATTTAAACTTGGTGGTTGATGAAGTAGCAATGTTAATTGATGATGATTATAAAGCGGCGTTGAAAAGGAAGATGTGATCAATGTCTTGGTGAAAGCGGCGAGTGTTTACCGTTTCGATTTTAATTGGTCTGCAAGTCGTTCTTTGTTTTCGATGATTATATTTCCCTACTTGCCTAACCGCAGGTTGCTAAAAACAGATATCGACAGTAATATTTAATTTGTTCACCTAATTCGAGACGTAACCGGTAAATCTATCGAAAACGCCCTGGGATTACGTAACTTAAGATCTAATTGCTAAATTCCAAACAATTGGATTTTCCTTTTCACGTGTACCGGACTATACGCCGACCAGAGTATTTTTTTTCTCGAACTTGACATAAACCTTTTTTTGTTTAGTTTTCATGTGTTTTTTTTTCATGGGGGAGGCCTCTTCGTTTGTGGTTAACGATGAATGAAATGAACTTCAAACGACATGGACATGTAAGTTATTTTAAGTATCATTTTATTCTAAGTATTAGATTGCTATTCTCTTGATGACGACCGGAGCAATTAGTTCGAAACTTCGAGTGAGCTCTTCTAAGAGCTACAAAATCTCAAAAAGAAATACGCATGGTGTACTCTCCGCAATCCCTTTTCTAATTTTATTATTCTAACTATAATTATTTCTGGATTAATGGAATGATTTGTTGGAGAAATGGAATGATTTGTTGGAGAAATAAATCAAGTGTAATTAATTTGTAAATGCAACTTGATAATAACGATGATTGCCTGATTGCCACGTTATTGTCAATCCTAGTTGTATTTACGATACGTCATGAATATGGTGTCAGTGTCCACCAATTGCCATGGGTGACCCTTCCCTGACCCTAAATTGGCTACAAGATGTTATTCGTTAGACCAATACATCATCATAATTATTCCAAAAGATAATCTTCACAGTATCCGTTGATTTTGAAATCTTGCAGTTTCGCTTACGAATTACTGGCATGATGTGTACTCGTTAGTATTAAATTGCTTCCCCGTTTAATGCTTAATACGTTTATTTTATTTCCACACTGTTCATTTCTTTGTGAGCGACATAATATATATAAATTAACCGAATCATTCTTTTGGGCTTCTTTGTACCTTTTCGCTGGTAGTTTATTTGTAGCCACGTCTATTTACTACACTGCTGTTTTATTGTGGGATTGGTATTGTTGTTGTCGTAGTGAGATGCAGCAGAATTGAAGTCGGTGGTGTTTACTGTAAATTCTACAGTGCTGACCTGCGCTTGTGTCTGTGTCTGTCCAATGTTCCTGCCTTTACTGCTAATTTCGGCTTAGAGTAATCAAAAAGACTATTCATTATTATTGCGTTAGCATCTGACTGCAGCGTACCAATTTAACCAAAAACTCTCTTATTCGTTTTAAAATTACTTGTTATTGAGTTTATTGCCAAAAAAAAATATCACATCAGTAAGAAGAGATAAGAAAAGCTTTACCATAGTATAATATCACTACATCAGTGCAATTTGAAACTCGTTGCCATGCATATCCGGATTAATGAGCATGGTACGTGCACTCATGTACAGACAGAAAAAAAAAAACAAATGAGTTGGCAAAACGGATTATTACAGTCATTGTTGCAGCGTATTAAATAATAAACTCGTCACCAGAAATTTTTATATTAATACACAACAATCCGTCAACATCTTTGTAATCATAGAAATATTTTTAGCTAGTCAGTCACTGAGCCATAATTGTTGACCTATTTTTCGAATGTAGAAGTAATGCAAACAAAACGGAATATCATGCATGTACCTATTTAATCTAAGTACGAGCAAGAGGAGCGTAACGAACAAAATCATAGGCGTTTCAAGTTCAAATCTGAATCGAGTACTGGCAAAACGCCGTTTAAATTGCAACACCACAAGCTGGGTTACACATGTGGTACTTTGGTGTTAAATTAACACCCAAGGGTGTTGAATGTATCATACCAAGCTGGTGTTAAGCATATGTGGTTTACTTTGATGTTAGATTAACAGTGGGTGTGATTCACACCAAGCTGTGTTTAAGCATTGTAGGTGTTACTTTTGGTAGTAGGGAATACAACCAACGGGGTGTCATTTCTGTAACGGTGTTCAGACCGTCATCGATGTTTAACCAAGAAGGTGTTTAGAACAGTTGAGAATAGCGCAATGCGCAAAGATCAGCTTATGATTTGGTTGTAAAGTTGGAACATTAGTCACGCGTCAGAACTCGAGCCCACAATTCGCACATTTTGAGATTTCAGAAATCTTGATCAAATCCATTGTCAATTCCAAGGATCATCAATGATTGTCGTATGGTGGTGGATGGGAATAACGAAAATAGTGTCTTTTGGTGAGTTATGTAGAGACTTGAAAGAATGGTTAGAGCCTTTATCTGTATTTTGATAATGACAAAGGAACAGTTACTGTCAGCTAAGTGCGGACATGCTAGTACATCGCATGCATTGCTAACAATTAATGAGTATGTAACGTTAGAGAGAGACTGTTCATATTCAGGTATGTCTACTTTGAGCCCTAAGCATTTTACTTTAAAAAGAGCGAGGACATTTTTTTAATTAATGTGGTGATTAGTCTCATATTATTCTTTTATTCAAGAGTATGCATATACGAAATTCCTCGTGAAATTTCAACCAAAACATGTCAATTTTTAGTCAAGAAAAGAGCGCCGGCCTGTCTTCCCGACCAGGACTTGAAATAATGTCCCAGTGATGCAGCGCTCACAGACTTTGAGCTTGTTTTGGCTGTGCATCCCTGCAGTTAACAATTGTGGTTACATTACTGTGGATATCGTTAGATCACATCTGACCTTACATGTATTCAGTTTCTTCTACGATACACGAATCAGATTTATTTGGCAGAGTCAGACTAGCTGTTTGGTGTTAAATTAAATTGAAATTCGAGTAAGTAAGCCAAGGCGCGGACGTTCACGTTATGTGTCACCCCAGTGTGTAGTTAGGGCTAAGGATTTTTTTTACAGCTGGGGGGGGGGCACTTGGGGTGGCCTTGAAATTTATGTAGGGGCACCAATCCTAGTCTATTTTTTCCATTGTCACGCCAAGCGCTGAAACAGGACACACACTTTTTCCCATAACAAAAGAAAAAACATGCTAACGCAACTGATAAACAATTAACGGAGAGTTGAATAGTTTACAAGGCATGATGGCGCCTTGCAATTAGTTTAAAAATGTGGCGAGAAGGCAAAGCATACGGTCGATTTCAATTGACGAGGGGGGCGGGGACCGGAAACATCGAAGGAAGAATAATTTTACCCCAGTCGCGTGAAAACAAACGTGTGTCATACGACCATTTTTGTCATGTTAAACAGAGAAAAGTGTTTTCATCCCTGTAGTTAATAAGTTTATTATTATTTCTGTCACAATTGCCTTTTTGAAGAGATTGCAGATACACAAATCAGCCAAAATAGTCTTTTAGACAATTAAGAAAAAAAATCAGGCTTCAAAAATCAGGGGAGATCCCCTCCTCGAAAATATTGAGGGGGGGGGGGACACGTCCCCTCGCCCCGCCATGCAGCCATCATACCTGTCAACTATAAATTCAGTTGAACTGCTCTATAGTTGTCTCTATTATTGTTTAATGCATATCACAAAATGCTAAAGAAATACCCACTTAATTTTTATTTTGTCTAAATATTTTGGATCAAGTTTCCTTCTGGATTGTCGGCACAAGCCGAGGACGTGGACCAAGTATTTCTAGGGATCTCCAATCGACTTTAGGGCACTCAATGTTCCAAGCGCTTCCAAGACCTACTCCGGAATTCCTCTCTTAACCGAAGGCCAACACAACAGCCAGAAGACTAAGACATAAGGATGAAGTGGTATATGACCTTAGTGAATACATGTTGTACGTCTGATGTTCTGTCTATCTTTATACGTAACAGTGCTCAATTCTGTCGACTGCAGCGAAATTACATGCATAAGTGAATGAATAAATTTAATACATGAAAAAAATATAAAAAACGAGCTTTGTGATTGGCACACCTAAAATCAACTCCGCTTTGCCAAATGTAGTTTGTGCTTCATGCGCTACCTATGCTGACAGCGTGACCCAGGAAGAGAAAACAAAACAAATCGTTTCATAGCAAAAAACATTTCTAAAGTACACGATAATTCCGGCGAATATGCCTGATGAAATATACAATTAATAATGTCATTCTCTTTTCACTTAATCACAATTTATTTATTATTCATTTCCATGCATGAATTGAATTAGAATGATGGAAGCAGTGTACCAATTTATTTCATCCAGCACGATGTTCAATTTGAGTTTTGAGGGTAGTAAAATGCATTATTTTGAAGGAAAAAATAATTCATACGTTATTTCTTCTTATCGGTTCCTCAAGATTTAAATTTTATATATATATATGCATATGTATTTAATTGGTGTCTGCAGAGCAGAAGTTAAATGAAAACATGTTTGCTCGGAGATATTTAAAATGCATTTACAGCAAATTTGAAGTGAAATGAACGAAAGATCGTTTGTGATGTGTCGTACTGTTAATCAGAATAACTGCTCAGTAAGAGCAAAAAAATCCTTCCTATATCCGATGGAGGCAAGGTTAATTCATGGTTGGTTTACTGCCTGTTGCTGACAGCAGTGGTTAATGAAATGACTTCTAAAATTTTGAAAATCAATATCTATTCAAATGATAAGTCTTCTTTTTTTTTACATTGCATCGCTTATTTTCAAAAGCGAATATCATTTGAACGATGATAAATCAACATCTTTAAATGAATGCTCAGTATCAAGGATATCGCTGTAATGTCAAATATTATGGCTGTTTGATTTTGTAGTGCTGGCATCAGACCTAATAATATGGATTTTGGTATGATCAGCGTGAAGCAAGGCAGTCTGACATGCTTCGATGCCATGATACATGTAGACGACCTGTCTGCCTTCATCGGCGTGAAGTGGGATGGAATGTTCATGTGTCTGCAGTTCTCCCAGTTTACATGTGAAAGTAAAGATTCCATGTCAAGTAAGTAAACAAGTACAATAGTACGATGTCAGTATGGTATACAGATATGTTTACTGTTTTATTTACACCCATGCATGGCCCTGAAGAAAACTGATTCTTTGATTATACAGAGGCACCATATATCCACCCATAACTCATACTACCAGTAGATTTATTGTTGCGTCCATATACACCTTAAAGTGTTCATTGACGACAGGATGAATACTGTGTGATATTTGGATCACCAAAGGAAGTGTGATAAGTATAATATTTTGAAAAATAGTTGTTAATTCTCAGTGCGCTTGTTCTGCATAAATGCATGTCCAAAAATTGCAGAAATAGAGTCAATAGGGAAGGTTTGTAATGCACATGCCATGACAAGAAGCCAGACCCTACTCAAAAAATTGGATACTCTGGATAGATCTTGGAGAGGGCAGAGTAATAAACAACATTACACCAACACGATCCAACCGTTCTACATATACAAAATTCTTTCATGCGTGTAGAAGCGCTTAGTTAGTTGGTCTATATTTTTTAAACTCTTAGTTGCCAATACGTTGAATGTGATCATGTGCTAAAGGTCATCACAGATTATTAAGTGAGAGAGAGTACAGATTTGTTATGTTGAAATTTAATTAAATTTGTAAAAAAATATTTCATCTGAATTGAAGACTTTGCGGCATCTATTGAAAGTGTATTATTAAGTGGTAGCATTCCATTTATATTTAATCAAAAAGGGATTTACCTATGCGTAAACAGCAAGTAAACAACAAAAAGTTGGATTTTAGGTAATATTACTCAAGCATTAATCTGGGGCAACAAGAAAGTGAATTGATTTCACGAATCACCAGGGTCAAAGGCACAGGACCCTTATCATGTTGATTCGGGTCATTACCGATGAATACTGCAAGGAACCACTCATTTTTAATGAAACTTAATTCGACGTTACATAATAAAGAATTATGATGCACCAGTTGAGATGATATAATTTGAATTGTAAGCAAGAGTCAATGTTCCACATTTCGATTTTCTACTTCCTCGAAATATTAAAGAACCACTGACTGAGGAGGTGCATAACAAGGAAACTGAAATCTTGGAACTGATAAATTGATTAAGTGCAGAGCATACCATAGACTCTGATGTAGTCAAACTGCTGTCGTTTATAAATTAGAAGTAAAGTCTGATTGGTGCATGGCAAATTTGAAGAAAAAATACTCGCACATTCACACACAATTATATATATTTATTACAGCAAATCCTTTTCTCCAACTGCTCTCATACTTCTGGCAGCTTTTCTTAGGTACATATTGAAAGAAAAGTAACAACCGGAAGAATGTAATGCCGGAGCAGGAGACTATGATGGCTACTTACTTCGCAGCATTATCAAAGTGGAATGGCCTCCTGTTGGAAAGAGTGTGTGACTGTGAAGATGACAGCTAGAAGTTAGTGGGTTCACTGGTACAATCACATCTAGTGGAATCAAACCACTCCTAACCAGGAGAAGTGATGAAACAACCCTGGATGGAAACAATTCTAATCAGAGCAGTTATAGAACATTCCTTTCAAATCTAACTCGAAAACTGGTCGTTGTCTGGAGGGTGTCCAGGTGGAACTGCTGGCGAACTCAAGCAGAGATACCTGCTCATAGACATTGCTACTATCCTTCTTTTTTTTTTTACTGAGGGTCGCGGGTGGGTTTGGTAAAATGACTCTCCGCAGACAAATGTCGCGACCATACGCTGCGACAATTTTGTTACCTCATCGCTAGCATGACTTTTACTTTTTAAAAGTATTTTTGCCATCTTTTGAGATCATTTCACGAAATCGACACATACTGTACGACACTGTGGCACGAGTACATGCATCGCAGCCTCAAAAACTGTCTCAAAAAGTCAGATTGTGTGACAAATAATCAATGTGTGTAGTTCACTTAATTCATATCAATATGACTATGTTAAACTTTTATTCGGCTGCCAATATCATTATTCTAGCATAATTAATGCTTCAAAAAGTGTCTGTGTGAACATTTTGCACGAAACAAGTCACAACTCACGAACGAAAGATCGAAAAATTTTAAAGAATTGATTTCATGAAACAGAAATGACTACAGAAAAAGTCAATTCAAATTGTCAATTTTTGCTAATTGAAATGTTAAGAAATGTCAGACAATATTTACAAAAAATTGCATTCTACTAGCTTTTAAAGACAGTTAATTAAAACCAAACATATGTAACTTTTCCATCAAATGTGCATTACTTGATTATATAAAAGTAAGATTCAATCATCTTTTCGATAAGCCGCTAAATTATCGCAAGTTAGGTCTTGTGTCTACATCTGCACGTATGCCCGATGCAAATTTCAAACCACATTGCGCGATCTTGAGCCGGATTACTAGTATTCTGGGGGGTAATATTCTACCAAACTTCTACCCCCACCCTCATCCATAAAACCTGTTTAAAATAACCCAGTTAAGGATAGGTTAAAGGGAGATGAAACCCGCAGTAAATGAAATAATATAATTCAGATATCTTTGGAATCATTATTTGTACACTGTTTTAATATTACAGGGAATAAACAAGCCATGAAACAACCACCCGACACACAAACACCTGAAAATATGTGATAATTTCAGTTGCTTTCTCTTGCCATCACTATGTCAATTTCCGGGGAATCCCACCCACAACCCAAACTGGGCCTAGGCTTCCGGCCTTCCGACCAATGTGATAAAACTTTAATGCTGTATCACTTTGCAAGTTACTTTAGAGAAAGGACCAAACTTGTCGTGAAGTATCCCAAAATTATGTCTAAAGTCAGACACTGCGTCAAATTTGAGTCACAGCCCTTTTCCTAATTAGTACTGTTTATATGAGGCTTGTTTCAAATGAATTTTAAATATGTTTCACATTGTGTATTGTTTGAAGAATACATGAAATATGATCTGGAAGTTAGACTATATTTGATGGCCCTGAACAATTATTCATGCTATCTCTTATAGTACTCTTTAAGATGCTTATACAAATGCAATTTTGATACGATATTACTTGAAGAAAGACCAAAATGTATATCTGAGAAGTCAGACTAGTTGATGCATGTGTCAGAGTCACATTTTATATAGTGTTTATGTGTGCTTCATAATAAATTAATTTTAAATGTGCTATCACAGTTTGTATACTTGAAGGATCCAAAAATAAGCTGGACAGTTCAAAACATTTCAAACCATTAATCACGTCACATTCTTTTGGCATTGTGATGCTTCATACAAAATGAAATTTTGAATGAGATACTTCTACCCTGTATTATATTACTTTGAAGAAGAGATCCAAAATATAGGCTAACTTGTTTTCATGCACCGCATTAAGTATCATTCTTATAGTTTGTGTTGATGCCTTCATACCAAAGAATAAGTGCTTGTGAAGTTCATCTTCATTAAAGGATATAAGACCACCCACCCAAAAAACGTTCTTAATCGCCCATAAATATGATTCCCCTTTATTATATATTGTTCTCTTTTGTATGATAAACATTCAGAGTGAAAAGATGTGCTTAGCATTGTATTTAAAATTTGAATAAAATTTTGATGTTCAGAATTCAAACAGTTCTGTTTCAGAGTGCTATATTACTAAGTTTATGTACACCAACTCTGTGTTGATTATCAACCCTGAGTATAGTGTTATACACCTGGGGTGTTAGAACCGCCAAACATAGTGTCAAATTAACACGTCACAAGATGTCATTATTCAAACCACCGCTTTGTGTGTTAAATAGCTAGCACGCAAAAGACCGGTGTGAATAACACACAGTTGGTGCGTCCTCTCAGAACTCCACATCAGTGTTAATCTGCAACACTCGCATGTTACTTTTACACCATTTGATGTCCATTTGATCAACACTATGGGTGTTAAAAATTTGACACCAAAGTCTGGTGTTAATCACACCACTGGGTCGTCCTCTCAGAACACCACGTCGGGTTAAATGAACACTCGCATGTGACTGTTAAACACGATTTTCAGTGTCAATTTAATCAACACCTTATGGGTTTAAAAACTTGACACCAAAGCCTGTTTAATCAACACGCAGCGGTGCGTCCCTGTCAGAACACCGCGTGGTGTAAAATCAACACTTAAGTGTACTTTCAACACCACTGTTTTGCAGTCTATACGCTCTGTTCCGCATTTGTCATTTTCAAAAAGGAAACCTTCAATTTCAGCTCGAAACAGGTTCTGTTCGCGCCTCCGGGAAGCTGTATATCCGGTACCTGCCAGAATTGTGAGCGAGTCAAGCACGTTCCTGTCTCTCTGTTCTTCAAAATTTTTCTCAGCATTTCCGAAAGCTGTCGTCATTATGCCCACAACAGTCGAACCTAGCATATCCTGTCGTTCATTATCTTAGCTAGGCGGGAGAGCTTACAGCCGGACTGTGCTCTTGCGCCTGGTAAAAAAGAGCCCATAAAACCTAAAATAAATCTACTGACTACAAACGATCCTATTATCATATATATATATATATATTTTAGAGAGATTCGAAGAAATTCATGTACTTCTTATGTACAAAGCATTATTTTGATTTGTGTTTGCTCGAAAAATATAAGAACTTTGATAACAACACAACCACAACATCATCTCCTTTGTTACATGCCTAAAACAAAATATAAGCTCCATAGATATCAACGAGAACAAACTCATTAAAATATCTAATATGAATTTCTCCATACATTTCAGTGTTTCTATAAGCTATGATCAGACAATCATATAATCACAAATTTTAATCAATTTTCTGTTAATCAATACATTACATCTTATCCGCTACGCATTGCAAATACATTTACAGCTGTCCGCGCATTTCTCGTCTAGATTACTGCGCTCCCTGGGATGCCAATGTCGAATGCCAACCATTGCTCCTTAACGTACATAGATAACAGGGTAAGGTGGAAGGGTCGACAATCTCCTACTTTAGAAAAATAGAATAACATGCAGCAATCAATAATTGACAAAATCATGTCATTCGGAATAAGAATTTGCTAGAAAAGCGAATTGCATTAAAGAATTCAAAACATTTTTGAAATGGCTTTGAACATCTAACAACCCGATACGTACAGAAGTCATAACGATAGTACTTCAATGCAGCAACAGGAGGTACACTCCACCCACCCCACCGCCCCTCCTCCCCTCCCCTCTCTTTTCTCTCTCCTCTCTCACAACACCTGAACAACACACACACACACAACACATCACCCACACAACACAACACACACACACACACACACACACACAACAGACAACAACAGACCACACACACACAACAGACACAGACAGACAGAACAGACAGACACAGCAACACACAACACACACAGACCAGACAGACAGACACACACACAGCCACACACACACACATCTGCCCTCAACACCCTTTCCTACGCCTAGTTTGTAAATCAACGTATGTTGCATTTGCAATCACTATACTATAACGCTGAGAATATTTTTTATGAGAATGTACCCAGTCATGTTTCCAAGGGTCCGCCCGCTATCATAAGGACCGCTATTCATCAAAAATATCACAAGGAACCGCTATTCATCATAAGACATAATGGTAGCAGTTCATAAGGGTCCATTCATCATAAGGACCTGCTGTATTCATTAACAAAACAATGAGGTCGTTATACATAAAAGTCATAAGCCGCTATTCAATGAAGTACCCAATCAGTCTCAATTTAAAGGGGTCCCTAATTCATAATACAAAAAGAGGCCTCTATAGCATAAAGATCAAATTCATGAAAAGGGTCGCTATTCAACGTCGAACAAGAGGTCAAACTATATTCATAATAAGAAAGAGCGTCGGCTATTATAAAGGTCCATACTTTATAAGTTCGCTAGTCATAATCGAACAAAAGGGTCGGCTATCAATAATAGGAAGAGAGGTCGCTATCATAAAGGTCAATATCATAAGGGTCGACCCTTCCCATACAATTGATGAAATAGCGACGCGTTTTCCGCGGTTATGAATAATGATCCTTTAGAGTATGACCTTTATAATAGTGACGCCCCCTTTTCAAATTAGATAGCGACGCTTTCTCTTCGATTATGAATAACGACCCTTATGATATGACCTTTGTGAATACTGACGGCCTCTTCTCCTATATATACGCGACCACTCTTCTTTCGATTATGATAGTGAACGCCTTATGATAACAACTCAAATTGGTATATGAAAGCGACCCTTATGACTATTATTATGTATAGTGACCCTGCATGACTTACTATGAATAGCGGTCCTTATAATTTATGGGACCTCTTTTCTGATTATAGAATAGGCGACCGTCTCTCTTAATATTATAAAAAGGCAATCCTATAATAATGATCCTTATGACGTTATGAATAAGACTCTTTCGCCTTTATGAATAGCGACCTCTTCAGGTATACCGGAAATTGACACGTTATGCAATATTCGGCCCTTATGAACCATGGTCCTTATGAATAGTGGTCCTTAGACTAGCGAAATTATCCCGTTTCCAAGACGTGAAATGTATACCTTGAACTTCCAGAGTCCACAGCAATTAAAAGGTGGGGATCCGGGTGACCAGGTCTTGAATACCCCTGTCTGACTATCGAAATTAAGAGCTGAATTGCCCCCTTACTTCGCGTCAGCCTGTCAGCTAACAGGAAACGGAGAACACTTGTTGAGACTTTCACAATAGAAACAATCGTGCTATGTTAGACGACAGGGGACTAGCTGTCGCATCTTCCGTAAAATCAACCGTTACTGCGGTAATCCATGCGTATTACCTTAATTTAGAGCCAATGACGCTTACATTTGGAAGATTTTTTTAATGTAACTTGAACAGGTAGACAAAAGACCGGTAAAACAATAAATACGGTTTGATGGCCTTACTGTATGTAATATACTACGTTTGTAACTGTGCAACTCGATCTTATTATTGGACCGTCTCGGACGCTGAACTTTGTTCAGTTCGCATCCTCATTCCATTGCAGTTTTTGTTAAAAAAAAAATTCGTGATCGATACAATTAAAAAAGAATGGCGATGACTATGACCTTACATTTGAAAGATGTTTCATCGTTAACATTGAGAAAGGCGTTTAAAGACAAAAAGAAGGAAAATGAAATAGTTTTTATTATGGTCCTTATGTGCTGTAAATGATGCAACTGAAGTCTTTATTTACGACGTCTCAGAAAGTGAACATTTGTTATTTGTTCAGTATTGGAATTGCTCATTCAACTGCATTTTTTATGACAGAGATATCCCTTCATATATACAAAAGGGGTGGATGAGTGCTTGTTTTTTCAAGCGAGAGTTTGTTGATAAGATAACCTATTTAACGTGCAAATAATCTGTTTAACATTTGTATTTTTTAAAGTCGAGATACAAGCACAATAAGACGAAAAAATGTTGGCAACATGTATTAAACCATTCACTTGTGATTTAAAAAAGAATATTTCTGTGTGTTAAATGGATCAATTATCATACTTCAAGTGCTCTGAAATTCCTCCTTTCCGCAAATTTGATTAAATACATCAAGTACTATCTGTAAAAATATTAATCATGATAAGATAACAATAACAATGATTAATTGTATTAACATGTTAGACGAGGCGTAAATCAATGGGTCGCATTTATGCCGCGCCCAACAATGGTGTCGCATTTTCTTAACCAAAGTAATCGATATTCATATAAATCAACAATTCATTTGAATTTATTTTTTGCCCTCAGACACTCGTCTGACCCGAGTGGTAAGCGTGTTCCAAATTCAGACCATAGTGTCAACAATTCGGCCAAAATATCAGAAAATTTGATGTAAGTACAGGTTAAGCAATTTGACAATTTAATGACACTGGAGAAATTTCTCTTTATATCGCTGTTTAGTTTTACATAATACCTATGTTAACCCAGACGTATATAAATAAAGAGAAGGAGAGGGACTAAGTTAATGAATAAAAACAAAGTACATGTTGTAAGTAATGCAAACAAGCATTTTTCAGATAAGTAATCGAGTGAAGTAAGTCGGCACTCTTTTTCCTTCGAAACACCGCGGGGACCTGTTTGCACAATCATTACATGACATCGACAATTCACCGAGTAAAGAAAGCACTTCATAGAAAAATATAAATCTCTGAAGCCCAT
Organism: Eucidaris tribuloides; assembly: GCA_001188425.1. Taxonomy (NCBI): domain Eukaryota; kingdom Metazoa; phylum Echinodermata; class Echinoidea; order Cidaroida; family Cidaridae; genus Eucidaris; species Eucidaris tribuloides. The sequence continues at coordinate 377 of JZLH01S0111696.1, read as the reverse complement.
TTCTTACCTAAAATGTATCAATGAACATGATGAAAGGGAAATGAATCAAATGCATACAAATATGTAAGTGTCATCCACGTTAGCTGTTATTAACTTAGTGGTAAATAAGTTATCGTATTTATTTACATTATTGTTCAAAAAGTTATTAGTTTGTGTCAATTAGTCAACTAATTAAGTTACTTAGTTTGGGTTGTTGCTCGTTGATTGATAGTTATTGAGAAGCAAATTGTGAGTGTATATTCCCTCTTAACCCGAGGACTTTGTTTTCTCAAATTGTGAGGCACAGTAGAGAAGGACATTGAGTATGAACTTAATAAAGATCGTCGTCAACTGTATCTAAAAATAGGAGACAACAAGAAAACTACTAGTGTTGAATT
>JZLH01S0111683.1:953-12520 GCA_001188425.1 Eucidaris tribuloides | reverse complement strand
TCGTACAACAAGATAGCATCTTCTGTTGCCACGGCGAACACCATCCGGTATGGAAGACTAGAGAGAAAAAGAAACACAAATATACGTATAGCCATCACATTGTCAAATATCAATACAGTTTACTCGTCACTTTTGAATAGAATCAGTCAGTTATGAGAGATATTTCTGAAAGAAGACTGGCTTTCTTCTTCACAAACATATGCTGGATTTCAAAATATTAATTGTCTAGTAATTTGCAACAATAATAATGAATGTCTAACGTAAAGTCATATGTCCATAATAGCATGATTAATAGGTGTCAGCATGTGTATCAGTTGTAAATGTATCAGTTAGCAATAACTGAAAATAAACAAACAACAAACAAACAAACAAACAAACAAACAGACAAACAGGGTTGGCAATTTAAGTCAATGGCAATTTAAATTATGATTTAATTCACCCCTTCTAAATTTTTTTGTAAAAAAAAATCACTCAACCCTGCAAATAAATAAATACATAAAATAAAAACAAGAAAATTAACCTCAAATTTGACTTATATATGTCTGTGTCTCTCATTTTATAAGTAAAACGGTACAAACAAATGATTCTCACTTGAAGAGACTCTGCGTGAGGTCTTCCTTGGTATCCTCTGTCTTGGAGGGGGTGGTGTCTAGTGACCCTTTCTTGACCTCTTTGGTGGTGTCAGATTTCTCCTGACCCTCTTCTTGAGTCTCTCCTGAGGGGGGTCCGGCTTCTGAGGTTTCCATTGGTTCTGCAAAAGTTTGGTTAAAGGCATCGTATAACAATGTTTTCAGTTCAAAAAATCTTGAGCTACATGATTCTCCATGCTATTTGTGTCTCTGATAAAGTCTAAAAATGAAACCCTGAAAAAATTGCATTTCAAAATGATCATTTAGTGCTTTAAAAAAAAAGAATATCATTGAGCATCCATTCCAGTGTCCCCACATAGACTGCTGTGTTTGCAAAATTTTCATCAGCCGAGAATAATTCATGTGCCGATTTTTATCTGGGCGCAGCCGATGGGGTATGCCTCCGCACCCCCGTCCAATTCCAAACTTTACATGTACGGGGCATCGTGACCTTTGACTGTTCAACTCTGAAATCTCATCTATGCCCCATAATACATACTTCACCCAAGTAACATCAATATCTGAAAAGCCATTCTCATGTAATCGTGGTAAAGACAGTAAAGTATGGAGCATGGTGACCTTCAACCTTTTAACCCTGAAATCTGGTCAGTTCATTGGTGCCTTATAATGCATACTTCACCCAAGTAACATAAAAAACGGACTCGCCATTCTTAAGTTAACATGGTAATGAGCCCAAATCTGACATCTATGAGGCCTTGTGACCTTTCACCTTTAACTTCAAAATCTAATCAGTCCATTAGTGCTGTATAATACATACATCACCCAAGTTACATCAAAATCCAACATGCCTTTCTTAAGTCCAAATCAGACAAGTTTTAGGCCCTGTGACCTTTGACCTTTCAACCCCCAAATCTAATCACTTCATTGTTGCTTCATAATACATACTTCACCCAAGTTACATCAAAATCCGACTGGCAGTTCACAAGTTATTGCGGTAACCAGCCCAATTATGTTTTAGGCCTGGAGACCTTTGACCTTTGACCTTTCAGCTCCAAAATCTGATCAGTTCATTGATGCCCTATAATACATACCTCACCCAAGTTACATCAAAATCCAACAGGCCGTTCACAAGTTATCGCGGTAATGAGCCCAAATTAGATATGTTATAGGCCTGGTGACCTTTGACCTTTCGGCTCCAAAATTTAATCACTTCATTGGTGCCTTATAATACTTCACCCAAGTTACATCAAAATCCAACCAGCCGTTTTCTAGTAATCGTGGTAATGAGCCCAAATTAGATATGTTATAGGCCTGGTGACCTTTGACCTTTGGGCTCCAAAATCTAATCAGTTCATTGGTGCCTTATAATACATACTTCACCCAAGTTACATCAAAATCCGACCAGCCGTTTTCAAGTAATCACGGTAATGAGCCCAAATCAGACATATTTTAGGCCCGGTGACCTTTGGGCTCCAAAATCTAATCAGTTCATTGGTGCCTTATAATACATACTTAACCCAAGTTACATCAAAATCCGACCAGCCGTTTTCAAGTAATCACGGTAACGAGCCCAAATCAGACATATTTTGGGCCCGGTGACCTTTGACCTTTCAGCTCCAAAATCTAATCAGTTCATTGTTGCCCCATAGTACATACTTGGTCCTAGTTACATCAAAATCTGATTGGGGGTTCTTAAGTTATCGCGGTAACGAGAACCGGTAACGGACGGATGGACGCACGGACGGACAACCCGAAAACATGATGCCTCCGGCAACTTTGTTGCGGAGGCATAAAAACCACCGTCACTTCGCAAATTTTGAAGTTTAACCACCCAGATTTTCACCAAAACTATGTATTCTTACCCAAAGGTTCTATGAAAGGTGTTTATTTATACTAACCTTCATATTGTGAATGATTTAAGCTGCTTTCATTCATTTTGACAAGCAAATACTGAACCCAATCTTTAAATTGAGCGTTCTTGATTTGGATATTTAATAACTGTCAACATTTACAACACATACTCCAATAAGGGAGATTTCAAAAAGCAATTATACATCACTTGCAACACAATAGGTGAAAGTCTTTTTGTTAGGATGTGGAAATGCATCTAATTAAAACATTTCAAGCAATCTCCTGCAGAGATATTTGGCAGCCCTGAATTTATTGATACTACATAAAAATTCAGATCTGTAGTGTGGGTCCGAGTCATGGGGAAGGGTACGGTGCCATGGGTACGGTCCTGTGGGTATGGGTATGGGTACAAGACCATGGGTACTGGTACGGGTAAGGGTATGAGACCATGTGTACGGGTACAGGTACTGAGACAGACTGAAGCATGGGTACGGGTACCAGACCATGGGTACGAGACTACAAGTACATTACTGGGTACTGCAAGTCTGATTAAATACATCATAGTTGTGTTAAATTCCAAACCTTCTCCACTTTCTTTGGGCTTTTCTGCTCCATTTGTATCTTTCTTCTCATCTTTACTGCCTGATCCTTTTGTTTCTTCAGCACTCTCTGTTTCTGCAGCATCTGACCTCAACTCAAATATGATGGGACAACACCTAACGGCCACAGTGGCCTTATTAGGACCAGGAAGATGGAGAACGGGTCTGAAATATAACAAATGAAAGAGATTGAAATACTGGTGATAAGAAGAATGTCCAACAATTTCTCTGACGATTATTTCATGCACTAACTCTGACCTCAATCCAAACCATAACCTTAACCCAAACACTAACCCTAAACCTACGGTATTCTGAACTGGAAACCCAATGGCAACCCTAACCATAACTCTTTGTCTTCTGAGATATTGTCACCGAAGCAACTGTCGCTGGAGCAAATGTCGGATCACCAATCAGAAAATACAGCTCATCTTTTAAAGGCTGAGTGTTTCATTGGCACACCAAACTGTTTTTATTACGTCAGATTTGATCTAACTAAAGATAGGTACAGATTAAATGCAGTGTTGAAATTTTGGATACATTCATTGTTAAGTTTTTGAAATATCGGTATAAACGACAAATCATTTCAAATTGGGCCATTGCTCAAGTTTTATTTTGTAATGGTAATCTAGGTTTCAGACACTAGATGCAGCTTTCACCCACTGATATAAAAGCCACAATTGATTTCTTAAAGGCAAGGTTCACCCTGACGACAACTTGGTTTTAATCAAAGCAGAATAATGAAAGAAACATATTAACGAAAGTTTGGCGAAAATACATCCAAGAATAGAGGAGTTATGAACATTTAAAGTTTTAATTTTGTGACGTCACATACGAGCAGCTCCCCATATGTAATGTGATATTAATTTAATAAATTGCCACTTTTTATTGGTTCATTATAATTGAATTTTTTTTTCATAGAAGCATGTATGAAATAATGTTTCTAATTATATATTGAATGCATAGGTAATTAACATTATTTTCACTTTTCTGAGAAAATGGCACTTTACGTAATCTATATTACATGACAATAGGGGAGCTGCTCGCATGTAACGTCACAAAATTGAAACTTTGAAAGTTCATAACTCCACTATTCTTTGGTGGATATTCGCCTAACTTTCATTAATCTGTTTCTTCCATTGTTCTGCTTTCATTAAAACCAAGTTATCGTCAGGGTGAACCTTGCCTTTAACCCTATATTAACGTGGGGGGGGGGGGGCAATTTGACCCCCATTCCCCTCGACGAATTTCGCGACCATGCCGCCGCGCAAATTTTTTTGATCGCGTCGCTCGCTGACTTTTTACTTTCAAGTCTTGCGCATCTTTTGAGACCATTTTCATGAAAATCGGACCTACCATTACGATGCTGCGCGACTTTTTATACATGCATGTCAACCCCAAAATCGCTCAAAAACGTGATTTCGTGTAAAAAATCTTTTTGTTTGAAGCCAAAAATCATAAATGTATGATTATTTTTGCTTTTACTTGTTGAAATGGATTAATTTTATGCTGTTTATGATTGCAAAAGTGTCCCCAACAAGAAATTCACAAAACAATAAAATACATTAAAAAATCAATTCCAATTCGGCAAATTTTTGGGTAGATAATTGTGAGAAATGTCAGAATGAATATTTTCACCAAAAATTAGTATTCTACTAGCTATTGTAAGTGAGTTATAGGCGAAAACATAATTTCATGCACTTATTTGCATAATTAATTACTTAAAAAATACATGTTTTGAAAATTTTACTATACATTTGGGTAGTTTACATCTGGCTCTATGAGCGTGCAACTTTTCGCGGCGATCGCAGCGATCCGGCGCCGAGAATCTGAAGGAAGGGGGGGGTCGAGAATTGAACGCGGCCCAGCCCCGCCAGTAAAAACTGAAGTCTGAAAATAGCCAGTTAAAATAGGGTTAGGGGCTGGAGTCTTAAAAATATTGAGTCATTAAAATGAAAATGTATATACAGGCAAACCCTGTTTTAATGAATACGGGCTCTCTGACTGAATAAGTGTCAAATGATTTACAGGGAGAGGAATACATAGCAGACAATGTAAAAAAGTACCAAAATACACTTCTTTTTTTTTTTTTACATATGTATGGACATTATTCAAGGTTAATTTTTGCAGGTTATGTCATGGTATGGTGTTCTTCAAACAAATATGAAGGTGAGAACTTGTGGTATTGTCTTTTTAGGTTGGTTATTCATCCCTTTAAAAGGCAAGACAGCACAAAATCGTAAATTTACTTTGAAAATGATGAAGATGAGAAGACGTAGCTGGTGTTGAGAAGGTTCTCCCCCATCTCTAGGCAACCGGCGGGAACGATCAGGAGCTCTCCATCGGGGCTGAAGGTCAGACGTCGGAAGAACGACTTCATGGTGTCGTCATGGAACATCCTGTACTGCTTCATCATGCCCTGGGAAAAGTTGGTAAAAAAGTTATTATGCATGATTGCATGTAACTCACAAATCCATGTACAGTAGGCCTGAATAAAAATGTTTACACGACATTCACACAAACCTCAAAAAGCAAAACATTTTGCAATCTGTTTAAACCCTTATTTATTCCAATTGGATCTTTTTTAAATACCACAATGTTTGTGTTACTGTGATATTCCAATATTGAAAAAAAAAACTGCAGCTGCTTACAGAATTACTGTAATATGTAACAGTCACTGTAATACGTAACAGTCACAGAAGCTAACTACACATAGCATATTGTGAGCTGGACATACATTGGACCTATACATTGATCAATCAGGATCACCCTCAAATGAAGTTCAATTATATCACTTCTCTGTCTAGTCTCTACACTAGATGTCTTTACTTATTATGCTGTTGATGTACCACCCCATAGTCCTTTGTATACTTCACTTCCAGTGGACTTGTACAATAAAAATCCAACTACACATATTTCTGGTTGCCTGGTTACCTCTTTAATCTAGCATAATACCCGTTTAATATCCACTACACCGTTCCCTTATAGTTCCATTTATGTTTATGTTTATGCTTATGTTTATATTTTTCTTCACATTTCTTCTTATATGTTCTTCCTAATTTTGTAGTATCTATGTTATGCGCCATGAGCATCTTTTCCTTCATGGAATGAGCGCTATGTAATAGCTCACTATTATCATTATTATTATTAATGTACTTTATTGTCATAATCAAATATAAGAACCCACTACTGCAATTATGTTCACACGTTTTAAGGGACAATTTAAAACATTTCAAACAAAACAACTAAATGACTCAGGCCGTATGTATATGCAGGGAAACGTTGTCATTGGGTGATTTCTAGTTCAGTGTTGGTGTTGGTGTTGAGAGAATAAAATTGTCTGCTAAACCAAGCTCCAATACCGAGCTCATTTTAAGCCACGATACTGTTTGCACTATCAATCACACAATATCAAGTACCGGTAATGTTGATCACATACGATTCCTGGTGTGGTCAAAGTTATACTTGTAATTGAAAAACGGACAAATCATACAAACATTTCACCAAATCAATATTACCTGTCAGAAAAATTGTATGTATGTAGGGGAATTCTGAAAGACAAACTACTCCACGACCGAGATCTCGTGGAGGGTCCCCCCCCCCCCAGTCTTCTTAGGCATCAAAACAGCAGAGTCTTTTTAGGGTTAAATATTGATTCCAGGATTTGCAAATCCATCACTTCCCTTCATTATCAATACCAATCGGTAGTTTAGTACTTACAAATGGTATGTTGAAAGTTTGAGATCCATACGTCATAAATTTGTTGTTTTATGAGAACAAGAGCCCCGGGGGGCACGATGCTCACCTGCAAGTTTCGCAAAATCTCTATGGTGCCCACATCAGAAAAAACATCAGTTACATAGTTTTGCCCTTGAACCTGATACCATGTATCTATAGCACAACATAACCAAATGAAGCAAGTTGGAAAACTTTGCGCATCCCCCTTGCATATAGCTGATTTTACCCAAGTTAAATCAAATTCTAAATCGCGTTTCCCTATAAAAACAAGGCGCGCTCCTACCTATCTTAATTTGACCTTGAACCTACTTATCGTGACCTTCGACTCCCAATTTAACATTGAGGTCAACCATACAGATCATGTGAAGCGGATCTAACGCCGTCAAGTTTAGTCAGCAAATGGGCCAATAACCAAACCAAAGAAGAAACTTGCAGGTAATATTCTATCTAGTTGATGTTAAATACTTCATTTGACCATTTGAGCCTACAATATGTGACCGTTTTGACCCCCAAATAACCATTTGAGGTCCCTAGTATACGCCATCTACCACCTCAAGTATTGGTTACAAATGGACTTTGGTTTAGAAAGTTACCTAGTTTGGGCCCTTATGTGACCTCTGCCCCCTGGGGCCCCCAGGGGGTCTGGGATGTGACCATTCCAAGAACCCTCATCCGACCTCCCTGAGGGATCAGTTTCCACCAAGTTTGATTTAAATCCAATTGATGTGAATGTGAATTATTCCCATAGGGCCCTACCGCCAAACTTTTGGCCCCCTTAGGGGCCAAATGGGCCACCCTGGGCATTGTCATGAGGAAGCCATTAATTTCAGCAACATATACGAGGTATCTACACACTGCCAGTATTGGCCCGTATTTACTCGAAGCAGGGTTATCTTAGGGACACAGCCCCACCTGTTTAAAATCGTAAGGTATCGCCAAGTTAGACCAGGTGAGGTTTAAATATTCTTTATTCACCCAGAAGCCGGTTTAGAAGTTAGAAAGCAGGGTGTCTAACTTGGCCAAAACGCATAAACACACCTCCGGCGATGGTTTAAACCAGCCGGGGTTAATATCTTTCTCAAATGGCTTGATCGGTATCGTTCATTGGTCTCGCCAGGGCTATCATTTTCGTATTTTTTTGGTTTAGGGATTAATAAGTCTCATTTTCAAAATGACGGATTCAACCTTGTAAAGAATGGTCCACGTGCACTTTATAATGAGCACCAGTACTGACTCCGTTGAAATATACGATTTCCAAATTGATCGCTTTTGTGCGCTATCTTCAGTACGGAGATCGCCCACTCGCGGCGCATATGGGAATCTGTACGTACAATGCATGTATAATGCATGCACTGAGCTGATCTACGTACGGGTACGCGACGTTTCCCATGCCCACTGCACAAGATCGTCATTCGTCACGGCCAACTGTACTGTGCATGGATCAGCGTTTAATCTTTCATCATGGAGTTCACTTTGAAATCTACGAAGTACGAAGAAGGAGAAGCGGTAGACAATAGAACTCAGTACTTGATCAAGTAAGTGGTAGTGCATCATTCTAAAAAAAAGATGAATAGACAGCGGTCTTTGGGCTGGCGGTGTCAGTTGCAGAGAGAGGCCAGCAGGTGTTGGGATGGCAATATCGGCTGGCCTACCAAATTTGTAGGTATTGGCTTTCTAGTAAAACATTGCTTTTACTTTGGTAAGTTTGGATTTGACTGGAGTTTCATTTTGACAATCACCCGCACCATAACGTGGATCTAACGTAGATCCACATACGCTACAGCTACGGCCGTTCGTATCACTATCGACTAACGTTACGTAAGCCCTGGCCGAACAGACATAACGTTAGATCTAACGGCGTTAACAACGGGCTAGCTTAGCTACATGTATGATGTAGCTAGCTATGCCTGTGTGGGGTGCGGCGGCCGCGCCTAACCAAGTTAGGCATGACGTTAGCGTTACGTTAATTGTGCACATTGTTTTATATCGTTTCGGTTGAATGTGTAATTTTTACAGACAAAAAATACTAACGTTAGTAACATTATGAACTTACTTAGTCTTAGAGTTAGACCTAACCAGGCTAACGAGTAACGTTACTAACTGTTAGATCTAACTTAACGTGAGATCGAACAGTAGATCTAAATTGTAATGTTAGGAATGTTACACATTGGATGAATAGCTTCGCCTACTCGACCGGATAAACAAACGACTTGGATGACGAGTAGACGGGTATACCGTTAGAGTACTGTAACTCAATTTACGTTGTCATGGATAAACAAAGCAGGCTGAACTTGAAGCAATTATATGTTGCAAAGTAAAGACAAAGTTAAATCATCTAACTGCAAGCGTTAGTAGATTATTTGCTTGCCTCTAGTCTGTAGTCGAGTGCAGATGTGTCATGGAGTATTTTGGCCAAAATGGTGTAAACTGAAACTGAAGTGACAGAACCGAGTTGTTTCATTGACATTGAAAAGAACAAGGTGTGAGGTCTTGTGCAAATGAATGGCCAATTTGGTTCAAATAACACATATCCTTATGGGAAAATAATTAGTAGGCCGACACCAGCTAACCCATAGTCCCTACTGAGCATGTGCAGTAGGCAAATTAATGGAATTTGTGGAATGTTATACCCTAGAATTGACTTAGACCACGGGTTTATATTTAAACCTCGGGTCTGACTAAACTTGTCTTTGTGAATACAAAACAACTTAGACAGGGTGTCTAACATAAACCCGGGTCTAACTAAACCCGGGTTTATGTTAGACCCGGGTTTAACTATACCTGCCTTCGAGAATACGGGCCTAAGTGGCTTAAAATATAAACTATTTCTGGATCAGAGAAGAAGAATGTTTGAAACTACTACTGTTTGCCTTTAGGGCCTGCCGCCTCGCCCCCTAGGGGGCATAGGTGTAGCTATTTGAAGGAGACCCTTGAATCCTCACACACCCTAAGTGAACGGCATTCCTGCCAATTCGAGGCCAAATCAATCATCGCATTTTGAAGAAGAAGACTGAAACTGTCTAAAGTTTACTAATCATGACCATCACGACTGGCTATTGTTGATGCCGACGAACGACAGACGACGGAGCGAAAAGGCGATCGCAAAAGACTCAAACTTGAGCGCTTTGCTCAGGTGACTAAAAACTAATAACGTATATTGCTAACAGAGATGTATTGTTCTTTTCCGGCGGGTTTATAAATTATTGCTCAAATGGTGATCACGTTATATGATGTCCGTTCGCATGCAGAGATGCACAGACTGATTGGATTAAATGGCTGACTCGCAACGACGACTTCGGCTAAACAGGTGATTGGACAAAATTTTGGATACTAACGGAAGTGCTCCCAGTCCGCACTAATGTCATTGTGTACAATTTTGAAGTTTAAAATGTTCAGATTTTTACGCAAAAGCTACAATATCCTATCCTACCCCAAGGTCTATGACAGGTGTTTTATTTATACCTAATTTCACATTGTGAACCGAGTTTGAGCTGAGTTTATTCATTTTGCACCGATGTTTTCTGGGCGTGCAATCCATATCTCTGTCTGGTAAACACACGGAAAGATTGATTTGATTTCGGAACTACAGCTGAGAGATGTCTGGTGTTATAGTCCTCAACACCCGTTTTATGAGTATTTTTAACGGATAACTAAACCCTTTGAACCGCATATCCTTCAAAATGGGAGCCCGCGACAACCTTGGGCACTAGTAATTTAATATTTTCGATCTCTGTGTACCTGGACCCAGCTAAAACTTTTTACCCTATTAGCCTGCTCCAAGCGGGCAAGTGTCTAGACAGGTCCCTGAGTACCCCTGTATAGGAAGGATCGATCAAGAGTAGAGAGAACAGGGGTTGGTTATGTTCCGAGGACTAGCGATCTCCGTTGGACCCAGCCAATATTTTGGCATTTGGACATTTAAAGCCCTCAGCCAGTATCCACTAGGAGAGATGGTGTGTTTGTGGTGTATTTGAAGTTTAATGGGTCTAACAGGTAAGTATCAATACATAAACCGTTGAGGACTAAACCAGACTCTCAACTGAGTTCAGAAAAGTCAATTCTTTCAGTGTTAAAGACAGAGTATTGGATTTTGCACGCCAGGAAACGTGCCGCCTCTGAGCGAGTGCGACGGAAATGAATATAATCAACCGTCCAACTCGTTCACATGTTGAAGATTAGTATAAATAAACACGAACTGTCATTAGAACCTTTGGTAGGCATATGTAGTTTTGGGGTAAATCGTGAACATTTACTCAAATGTACACAATGACATTAAACGTGGACCGCCGTTCGTTAGTCTCAAAATGTAACTCAGCCGTTAGCTCGAAGTCGTGCGGAGTTAGGCATGCTTAACCATCAGTTGTGCATCCGCTGTATAGGCGAACAGGACACATATACACGTCGATCACCATTTGAGGCAAGAATTTGAACCCGCGGTAAAGAACAATATATTTGTTCATATCGTTACTTATTTAGCGTCACGCTGAGTGCCAAAGGCTCAAGTGAGCTATTGCCGATCGCCTTTCGTCCGTCGTCTGTCGTTGTCGTGCGTCCGTGGTCGGTTATTGAAACTTTTAGACATTTTCGTCCTTTTACTTTCAAGGGCCATGGTTGGATTTGCCCGAACCTTGCAGGAATGTCCTTAGGGGTAGGGATTCAAAGGTCCTCAATAGTACACCCCGCGTGCCCGCCCTAGACGGGCCGACGGGGCCAGGCCCTATAAGGGGCGAAATAGTGAGTAGTTTTCGAACATGCTTCTTCTCTAGATCCATCCAATAGTATATTTATTTGG